>WJQU01002113.1:0-15883 GCA_029228625.1 Pseudolycoriella hygida | reverse complement strand
AAGCTTTTGAAAAAGGGGAATATTGCACTGCGGTCTTCCTGGATGTTTCGATATTCCACTGACTAATGTATTGGTATTTATCACAAACAGCGGCTGACTGGACGCACCAATGACGCAGCAGCAGCGTCAATGATAAATAGGTGTAGAATAAGGGGGTCCAAAATTGTATGGGAACATTAAAGTTGCAAAAACTTTTGGGCACCAACCAGAATATTACGCTACATGTATCACTGAACAAAAAAGTATATGGTGTCCGCTCGATCCGAGGTGATTTAAGGGTAGCTCAATGACGAAATGTGACCAAAAAAAATGCAGAGTTCTGAAAAAGTGTAAAATATATGTCGAAGATGAAGAGTTGTGTCAGGGTAAGTTTGGTTTAAACCCTTCAGAATAGTCCAAAGAAAACGGTTTTTCAGTTGGTTGGAGTATCTATGGCATGCCTGTGCCAGAAGCCCCTGTCAAAGAGGACATTTCAAGCTGAATTTCTATACTTTAAGCCGTGGCGAATATTATAGATAATGAAAAAAGTTCTTCTATGAAATATTAGGCATAGATACTACTTTAAAATAACGCTAAAACCTGTGGTGAACTTAAGCCTTGTTAAAGAGGATGCTGTGGGGTTTAAAATTCATCCACACTGGATTATGAGCTGCGGAATACGTCGAAAACATTTAAAAACTGTTTTCCCTGGTTGCTGCTGGTCTTAGCTTTCCAGTTTTTACCCCTATTTTCAACAGCTCATAACTCACTGCGGATGAATTTTATGTCCCACAGCACCCTCTTTAACCACTAGTACGTAAAATTACCTTTTCAACGACGACCTTTTACGTTTCGTGTACCCCGAGAAATTTGCGTGAGGAAAGTGCATGTTTTCGGTTTTCAAACACCTCCCACTAACCACACAAGCATCGATGAATTTTTTTAAAAAATGTTCTTGGCTTCTAGGGACCAATACCTATCTAGGCACATATAAAAAAGTCTACTGGAAGATGCGTCCGATTTCGGCAGGCGATTTTTCAAAAGAATACCTCTCCAGCTTTTACTAAATTTAAGGGGTTCCACAAGAAACCGTCTTAGTTCCATTTTTATTCTTGAACTTTCGAATTCACAAATTTTTTACAAACATTTTTTTTAACAAACTTCATTTTTCAAGAGATGCCCTAATTATTACTGGTTTATCTACTTTCACTCATTTTGCACCTTTTCCAATAAGTTAACAAATAGATTTACAGATGACCGGTGAACTAGGCTTCAACCAAAATCTCTATACTTTCAAAGACTTTGATGTAAAACATCGACACCTTTTGAATGTATGTATAATTGTATTTTCTTGAAATTAAAATTAAATAAAGGGAAGTTAGAGAGAATTACAATTGAAAAATTCTCCGTATTGTAATTGTTCTTATAACATTATTAGCACAAAGTACATTAATTAAAATGTCTCAGTAAACATGTTTGGTGAAATTATGGGGTTTTAAAGACAAAATATAAACGGCAAAGGGTTGAAAGAAAATCAAATTTATGAAAAACAAAACCCAATTTTCTTTCCTTTTTGTAAAATAAAGAATTTTCTCTAAAGGGTTTCTTTGTGGTTCGCTTTCAATTAGTTTATAAATAAACATTGGCATGTGTTTGCATTCAACACTGCTTATGAATAGAAAGGAAACATTTTTGATGAAGACGATAACGCAATTATTCTATGGAGAAATTTAAATCCAATTAAAAACAATTCAATCACCAGTCCCCTAGCTAAAAAGAATCTTGTAAACTTAAAAGCAACACAGATTTTCAATTTTAATTTCAAATTCTTAAACATATTGATGCTTTAAAATTATTGAAATTTAACTGGGTTAGCATCGAAAATAGAATTTAAAAGAAAAAACACAAACTTTATTATTCCAGCGAACACTTGTTTATGTAAAATTAAATATGAATATTGCGAGTCTACAGCGAAATTCAACCTATTTCATTTGTTTTTTGTGTGAAATAAAACTACCGCCAGACCCGAAGGTAAGTACACGACTAATAAAAATTGCTCGCAGACAGTAGACTCAATTTATTATTCTAGTATACTTAGTCAGTGGCTAAAAATTAACAGCCATTTGAAATACTGAAATCTTTATTTCCGTTACTGCACATTTGAAGAATTAAAATTGATTTGGAAAAAGGAATTAAAGAACGAAATAAATCGAATTTCGAAGTAAACTCATAAGTGGAAATGTATTTTCATGGAGAAATTTATATAACAACGTTGTTGTTGTGTGGAGTAGTCGAAGATGTGGGCTTATGAATTTACATTAAGACTTGTTGTCGTCACAAAGTAAACAATTTAGCGCTAAAAGGATTTGTCGGTAGACTTGTGGACGCACTGAAATACCGTTTAGTACAACACATTTTCCTCAAAAAAATTGCTCAAAAAACCTAATAAAAACAAGTTTGCATTGTTCACATCAATCCACCATTCCACCACAATCGTAAAAGATAACTTGATCATAAATTGTCCACAAACGTTTATTGATTTTTCAACTGAGTGAATTGAGGATATACAAAATCATAAATAAATATTTTATTCATACACTCTCGCTATACCGTTGGCGTTCGATAACTATTTGCAAATATTGCGTTGTTTAAAATTGAAAATCTCAGTGATCAATTTTCACTCAAGTATTCGCATATACCGACATCTTGCATGTACTCCATCTGAACAACAACTAACCTGTCGAATATAATTTTCACAGTGGAAGAGAATTTTCATTCGAAAATCGAAGCCGTGAATAAATTCGAAAATAAACGTTTTTCATGTCATCTCGCATTTTCTTTTATTTGAAAATAATTTCTTACATTTAGCGGGCTAAATATTTATATTGTTTTGTTAATGAGACGCCCAAGCAGAAGATCTTATGTTTCTGAGAGCAGCTTTCGCATTTTCAATTTATTTAACAAAACTCTACTATCAAATATTCAGCTTTTATAAAGCCAAAACGGACTGCTTTATGTGTGAAGAGCAACAAACGGATACATCGGAGCATAGCTAAATAGACCCTTACTATTACACATGTTGGGGATTCAGTAGTTAGATAGAGTAGCGCCTGATTGCATATGAGCGGAGGGTGGTAGTCCGGGTCATGTGCCAGGCGTTCAACTGTCTAACTATCAAGTGCTCTTTTTACGTCCACGTCGTAGTCCCCGGGACTTCAATTCTCTTCGGAGTTTTGTGCTAAACTTAAGAGTGATACCCGATGACTTGCCCACGGGTCAGAGGAAATCGAATTTGTGGGTTGTGCGTGTGGCTAGCCACCATACCACACTCAAAAAAAGCAATATGGTTGTGAATTCAACAACAGAGCCTCGGATTGGACAGAATAAACGGCAACGACTTAGGCAACGGAAAAAGGACAATGATTTAAAACTAGGAACATGGAATGTAAGATCTTTGTTGCGGCCAGGAGGATTGAGATCTCTCACAAGTGCGCTAAGAGCAGCAAAAATTGACATCTCGGCAGTGCAAGAAACGAGATGGCCTGGAAAGGACACCATGATCAATGGTTCTACTACAGTGGGAAAAGTAATGACAGTCCAAGAGACTATGGAACAGGTTTCAAAGTTTTCGGCACAGCTAGAAACGCGGTGATTGACTTCAATCCTGTTGACGAGCGATTGTGCTCTCTACGGATAAGAGGAAAATTTTTCAACAATACTCTTATTAACGCCTACGCACCCAAGGAGGAAAAAGGCAACGAAGCGAAGGAGCTATTTTACGAGAAACTGGTGGAGATATATGATGGAACACCGAAACGTGACAACAAGATTCTGCTCGGAGATCTGAATGCCAAGATAGGTCGCGAATCGTCCCACAATTGGCAAATACAGCCTCCATGAAAACTCTAACGACAACGGTATGCGGGTAGTTCATTCCGCAGCATCAAGAAACATGCTTGTGAGTAGTACGTATTTGGAACATAAAAACATCCACAAAGCGACATGGGTATCAACTGATGGACAAACCAAAAACCAGATTGATCACGTTTTGATAGATGGACGCCACTGTTCAAATGTATTGGATGTCAGGAGCTGTAGAGGACCAAATGTTGATTCTGACCACTACTTGGTTAAAGTGGTTGTTAGGTCTCGCATATCGGTCCAACACATCCGACAACAGGCATTGAAAAAGTGGGACGTTGAAAAACTGCAGAACGAAGACATTAAACAAAAATACTTGGATAGTTTGGAGAGAAAAATTATTGAAGAAATAGTCAGCGAACAACACAGCATAGACGATGCGTAAAATCAAATTAGGCGGAATGTAGAATGTTCTTGGGAACGAGAACGGGAAACAAAAGAAATAACTGGCTCGACGATGAATGCCAGCGAGCTGTGGAAAACAAAAACAGCTCGACTAAAAACTCTGAGTCGATATACTCGAGCAGGCCAGGAAGAGTACCGTTCAAGGAGAAATTTCGCTCGAAAACTTTTCCGAAACAAAAAACGGCTGCAGCATAGCAATATTTTGATCGAAATTGAAAAGTTTTTCAATAGAAAGGAAACCCGGAACTTCTATCGGAAAGTAAACGAATCCAAGAATGGTTACAGTCAACAACCTTTGCTGTGTAAGGACAAGAATGGATTGGTCTTAGCAGATGAGGAAAGGTGCATTGCGAGATGGGCTGAGTACTTCAAAGAACTGCTTAATCCGAACACTCCGCTCAACCGAAACGAAGAAAAAAACGAATTGCCATTTCATACTGCGCAACCATACATAGAAGAACCAACGATGCAGGAAGTTGAAGCTGAAGTTTTGAGGCTCAGAAATTTAAAATCCCCAGGGACAGACAATCTACCCGGCGAACTGCTGAATATTGCTTACAAGATATTTGCAAATATTCTTTACCAGCGCCTTCATCCATACATGGAAAACTCTGTAGGTGAATACCAAGGTGGTTTCCATGTAGGTCGTTCAACTTCGGACCAGCTGTTTAATATCAGACAGATCTTGGAGAATTGCAAGGAGTACAACATTGAAACACACCATTTGTTCGTTGACTTCAAGGCAGCCATGACAGTGCTAGAATAAGTAAGCCATGGAGAATAATCAAGGAATTTGGAATCCCCAACAAACTGTTCTCGCTAAACAAGTTAACACTGAACAGAGCTAATAGCCGAGTAAGGATCTGTAATCAACTGTCAGAGATTTTCGTCATAGAGGAAGGCCTACATCAGGGAGATCCTCTCGCGACACAGCTTTTTAACCTGAACCTTGAAGCAGCTGTGAGCACCATGGAGATAGATTTCAGCGGCACCATTTTTATCAAGTCCAGTCAGTTGCTAGGTTTCGCATACGACCTGGACATAATTGGATGAAATATGGATGTTGGTAAAGACAAGTTTATAGCCTTGGAGAGGAAAGGTACCTTGGGTTGAAACTTAATGACGAAAAAACGAAATATATGATCATCCCGCCTTCGAATCAACACCAGGAGGAAACAGGAACGATCTACACATACACATTCAAAATCGTCAACAAATTCGTATACCTTGGATCGGAGCTGAACACTAATAACGACATCGCAGACGAAATTAAGAGACGAGTAATTCTGAGCAACCGGAATTATTACGGTCTTCTGAAAATCTTAAAGTCCAAGTCAGTAAGCCGGAATTCAAAATGCGCAATATACAGATCTATGATCAGACCGGTAGTGACGTAAGGTTCGGAGTCGTGGTGCTTGACACAGAAAAACGAACAATCGCTGCACACGTCCAAAATCCAGATGATATGATGCAGGTCTTGCCGACTTAAAAACTGTGGGAGTATCGAGCTGGGAGACGTTAGCTGTGGATAGGCACGGTTGGAGAGGTATGTTGCAGAAGGTCAAGACGCTTAATGGGTTGTAGTGTCGGTTAAGTAAGTAAGTAGATTGCACATGTTTTTTTACAGATTCCTCTTCAAAAATTCTTTATCAAATGTCAAGAAGTTTGGTCCAACACACTCTCGCATGTAGGAAAATGCAGTACAGGTATATGAAGCATATAAGACACCTACTACTACAAACCCTTTACATTATTATATAATTTACATAGCTGTAATACTCTATTCCTTTTATAATGCAGTATAAAGACGGTTTAGTTAGCATCTTAGTGCAACAAGTGTTGAAAGTTGGTAATTGTATATTAGTGTGAATTGTATCGGATGTTCTTAGCGATGGCAGCACATTCTATACGCTTGACATTTGAAGCAGAATCGAGCTCAAAGCGAACGGTACATCAATACATGAAATTGTGATATTCGAAATATAGTTTTACATTTTGCATCGTAGATGATGGAAAAGTAAATTGAACTTACCATACATTTTAATACAGCAGTTGGTAAAGAGGACAGTGTAACCCGTTGATTAGACTGCAATTGTTCGGAAACAAGGCGCTCGCTAGATCCCTTGAGAAGTTCGGCCAACAATTGGGGTGTTGCTTGTATAGTATTCGTATCGGAAAGACACTTTTTCTTGTAACCCGTTTCCGAAGATGAGTTCAAACGACCTTCGTCAAGACTGTGCTTCTGCAACTTGTCGCCAGTTCCACTCATTTTCTTTGGATCTTTACAGAAGTTTTCCTGTGATTTGGATAAATTATCCAGAGACATTTTCTTTTGTTCCTTTTTCAACTCATTGACTGTGCTGGTATCTACGTAGCTTGGGAATCGTTTATGCGACACTTCCTTCGAATATGAATCACTTTGAATTGGAGTCGAAGACGCACGCACGTGGTATGGAATCGGTAAGTGGGTGCTGTTCTTTTTGCGATTTGTCTTGCGTTGACCTTCCTCGTCGAATGATTGAAGACCACTGTCACTCAGTTTGGACGAGCTGTAAAAAAGGTTTAATTGTCAAAAATTCGTAGCCTCAAATAATTTTTGTCATACCTCTCCGATCTATTGAACCCTTCATCGTACAATAACTTTGCTGGCTTTTTCATTTCCGCTTCCAGCATTTGTCCATATGGTCCACGTAAAGGTCGCGTCAAATATCTTTTCAAATCCTGATCGTTTGGCTGGGACTGTGACGTTCTTTCATGTGGAGGCGTCCTGTCCGTCTCGTTATCGGATATTGAATCTTGTCGTAAGAAACTAATTTTGTGGTACTGTTTGTCTGAGATAGCACTGATGACAGAAATGTCATCCCGATCGTCCGAATTTTGCTTCTGTGGCATCTTTGGCCACGCCGGTCTACTTAACTCTGAATCAGGTGTCGTCGATTCGAATGCTGCTGAGAAGATGTTTGATGCATCCGTATCAACTAATACTTTTGATGATTTCTCATTGACTTTCGTTGAATTATCGAAATTACTTTCCATCTCCCTGGAATCGACTTTGCTATGTGAAGTTACCCCTTGACCGATATCAATACTTCCGTCCCATAAAATTGTGCCGCTTAGTATCGGCGATGAACTGTCAGCATGACTCCATGCCTCCACATCAAGCTCTTTATCTTTCTCAACGGCGGGCCATTGAAAGTATATTCCTTTTCGTCGTTTATTTTTATCGATGCGACGTCGGTCTTCTCCAACAGCTACACTGTTAACAGACTCACTTGAGTTAGACAAGTTATCGGATTGACGAGTCGCTTTCTCATCATTGTTGTGCCTTTTTCTTACTTCCACAACCTCACACTTCGTATCTCGATTTTCAGTCGCTTCGTTTGCATGTTCAATTGTTACGGGAATAATCGGTTGCTCATCGATTTCATGGCAAACGGCTTCGTTAGCTTCGCATACTATTGGAGAGCTGGGACTAGGAGATTCGACAATGGCTTCTTTTGAAATTACGGTAATTTCTTCCGAATGCATAATGGCAGTTGGAATTAAATTCAATTCCATCGCTGAATTACTTTCTTCGTTTCCTTTCATTTCTTCGTCCTTGTTGACTTCACCAGTGGTTTTTGTGTCACCGATTTCTGTTTTCTGTAGGACGTCCCATCCGATTTCATTTATCACATCTGACTCAACATTGACTTCTTCAAACAACTTGGTGCTGTCATCGTCGCAAGCGTTTATCCATTGTTCGTTTGGTTCACTTTCTCTATTTGTACACTCATATACTGGTAATGGTATCAAGCAAGTTGTGGCTGTTTGAAGGAACTCATCCTGAGGCGGCGTTGCCATCAATATTCCTCTTTCCGACGGTGATTCGATTACCATCTCAGAAGCTTTCACAATTGTCAGACCATCCAATGATTCGTCCACTTCATTTTCATTTTCTTCAATAAGGGATTCTCTGTGGAATTTACTTTCCGCGCGACAGTCAGTGAACTCAAGTTTACGATTCGGTTGAAATACCAGGTTGACTTCAGTTTTGTAAAATTTATTTGGATGGTTTACGTTCGTGACATGCTTGTCGGTTTCATCCTCACTTTTCGTCGGACTGTTACGATCTTTTTTTCTGGGCAATGTTAAGTTTGTATTATCAATGACCGAAGGTTCTTTGTTGGATTTCAGCGAAGCTTTGCAAGTGCCAATGTCAGAACGAATGTATTTGCCCGACGAGTAATCAACTTGGGAAAAAGATGCACTACGGAACGGAATACTTTTTTGAGTGTACGCTCCCACAATCGTTCTTGATTCGGCTTTCGGCAGAGATGTGAAAAGGTCATCTTCTTTTTCGGCGAGAGGTGGAGATTTACTCAGCTCATCCTGTTGGTAGTTCTTTGATTTTACATAACTTTCCAACTGGCATGCGCTGGTGTTGGGTCGCATTGATTTCAAAATTGTAATTGGTTTGTTTGGTTTCTCAGTTGAAGTGACATCGCTGCTGCCACTTGGTCGTCCTGTAATCACAATATCCAGCCCTTGAGTTTCGCTGAGATCCTTAATCGAACTGCTTGTCGACGAATTATCTTGATTCTGACTTCCTATGGATTTTTGTTTACGTGGAGGAGGAATGGGTGGAGGAACATTCGAATTCGACGGTGATCTGGAACCTCTCAGTAATTCTGTTAATTCTCGAAGACGTTCAGTCTTTTCGGAACCTTTCGATTTCTCTTTTTCTTTGTCGCCCGAAGCACTAGTTAAACGTCTACCGAATATTTGCCATCGATCCAAAGTGTTACGACGTTTTTCCATATTTGACTGTAAAGGAACAAATATTTGATTTTAAATATCGATCGCAAACAAAAAATTCGTCTCATCATAAGAAAACAGAGGCCAAGACGTTCCCGAAATTTTGTACTTTATCTTATGAACAGATACTACTCATTGTTATTTAGAAAGTCCGGAATTGAACTAGGACACTGCCATGTCCTATCAAAAATTTGAAATGTTATACTGAAACTCCTACACAACATATCGAAATTTAATTTGATGGTCCTCGGTCAACTTATAAGATCAAACTGACCGAAGGCATTGTCATGGTCGATTGGCAACAAGTGTTTTTTCTTCAACTTTACATTTGGGAGCGGTATTCTAGTAGCGTACTCCTCAGATTTAATAAATATGATTATTTAAACTACATATCATCAGTGCGTGACCCCTCGCTGTTCTCCATTTTTCCTGCTTAACGCAATCTACGATTTTAGTTCGGCGGCGTTGGCTTTTGTCAAAGTATACATAATTTCATTACGAAATAAATATATCATCCGACGAAAAATGCTGGGATTGTTGATCTATGCACTTCATCAGGAAATTTCGTCTTTGACATAAGCCGGCGCCCACACGCTGATCGCGTGTATATACTTATATCTCGCCCTGTGAACCATACACACCGAACTAATGAACAGAAATTACACTTAACTTAGAGGACTACAGAAAAAAGTTGGCTTACATAAATTCCGGAATATTGTCGATTATTTGTGAGCAAAACCAACGATGCAGCTCCCGTACAATTTGCAAAACGTCGATTCCCTTGGGGTGAAATTTTTTTATATTGACACCGATTGTGTTCCTTCACAAAACCTTCACTATTTAGTCCTTTTCTCAATATATTTTCACCAAAGTCCGGCAATCGATTATTTAATTCATTCCAGTGGTATTTTGATCGAACATTTCGTTTAAGAACCCGATCGTCACCTTCCTCAACGAAAACAAAACGATTTTCCGCATTTTTAACTAAACATTCACTAGCATGATCATCATCACACACAATCGAATTATCGTTGTACGGCGTTGTTGATGATAAACAACCAACATCTGCAGTAGAATTTGAATGTAAGATAAAATGTGAGTCGTCGTCGTCGTCGATACCGTCGTTGGTTCTTACATTGTCGTTTTGCTTAATTACACTCAATTGTGCTATTTTCGTTTCATGTTGTTGTTCGGCGATTACATTGCACTCAAATCCCTCATTCAGACTTAATATTTTGGTTTTAACTTTTGGTGTTAATTTTCTTATAATTGGAACTTGACGATTTGATTTACACAAATTCGATGGTGTTCTTAATTTAGAAACACCCACTGAATCGACATTCCAAACATCGTTGACGTTGTCTTGATTGGACTGTAGAATAAGATCGGTATCTTTACGCGTTAAATTAATCGAATGATTTGGATTATTCAGAGCATTTCTATTCCATTGGTTACAATTATTGATTTCATTACACGAATTTTGAGCTAAAGTGGCACTACTACTATCACTTACACTGTTAATCGAACGTACGCCACCACAACTCGAAAGTATCAATGAATTTTCTCGTCGAAAAGACGACGACGGCGATGACGACGATGGCGATAACAACAACAACGATGTGTGATTTCGATTTACATTTTCACTAAAGTAATTTTTCCGAACAGTCGATCGTTCACCATTTTTACAACTGTCATCAACTAATGCACCTTTTGCTTGATTTTCACAATTATTTGTCCGTTTGCTGTGCACTTGAGTTGGTAAATTCGATTTTTTACTCGATCCCGTTGCGACTGTAGGATTCTTCAATGAATTCGGATAACAGCAAGTTGATCGTGCTTGATTGTGATTTTCGATGACTAAACGTGTGGTGCCTCTCGGTGTGGACGACGACAATGATCTATTCTTAGCTGGATTGAAATGAAAGTGGGGGAAAATGTTTTTTATTTCGGTTTTTATTAAAAGAAAAAATATAAATTTCCTCAAAGTAAAATATCATGCTTGAGAGGAAAATGATATAAAATGGGCTGTTATATGTACACTTGTACACTGTTTGAGAAGAAGACTTACTTTTTCAGACTCGTACGGTTTCGCATGTAGTCTAACAATTTTTTTTCACGTTCACATAAGTGAAGTGGACCTTTGTAGAATTATGATGAAATAAAGGAGGGCTGATAGTAGGCATCGAATAAAATAAGTTATAAACTAAATCTTCATACAAAAATGCTCGCTTTTTCTGACAAAAATTTTCACTGGAAAATACTGACTTTTACTAGTTGAATCTTACATTCATATCAACGACAAAAAAGAACTCTTTGAACTGTTATAAATTGTTCGAAAAAAATCTACACAAAGATTTTTCTACATTCTACAAGTTTTGTTAAGATTGACAGATTGCATGGAAAAAACGGACCATGGCAAAAGGGACTGAATTTAACTCGAATTGAATTTGACTTCAAGCTCGTTGAGTTATGCAAATCTACTTGAATGCTTAGAATATGCAGATCTCCAGCTGCCCTGTCAAGATTTCACTCAAACAATCCCCTCCTCCCTTACTAGATGTAATGCATGGGCAACGCGTCAAAAGTGTTATGGTCTGTTATTTATGACAGCAACCGCCCGTAGGCAATTATATGTGTCCGATGTAGCATAATGTAAATACGCTCCATACGAATCATTCTCTCAAATTGCTAAAAGAGCTGTTTAGATTATATACCAAAATTGTTATTAGATATTATCGACTTGTTGGTACATATTTATTATGTACTAACTGAAAAACTCTCCGAGATAAATAAATACAAAGTGTTATAAAAGCAACACACAATTACGAGAACGTTTATCTTTCACGAATTTCTTTTTATATTAAAATTTGTTGAAATAATAAAAAAATGAATTAAAAATAAATTTCAGGAAAATTCTAAATTCCTCACATGAATTTATTTTATTTTATTTTGTTAACTTTCGTTACGTTAATTTTCTCCAATGGAATGAAAATAATGTGCCAAAGCGGCGATAAATTATCGGCCAGGGTTTTATTTTTAGGGCTTCTTTCAGAAACAAATGAAAATTATTTTTTGATTCTGCTACTCTAACACTCTACTTCTGTCGTTCTCGTGTTGATAACTTGTTCCCTCAAAGTGGAAACATTGTTTCGCATTGAGTAGAGATCTAACAATTAGATGAATTTTTAGTTTATTGTTTCATCGCCAATTACAATTTGTTGGTGCGGGTGGCTGCCTTTGCAAAAAAAAATATTATCTTTAACAGTGTTAAAATTAAAAAAAAATGCGTGCTTTCATTTAGATCTCACATCTGGAAAATGAAAAGCCACCACATTTCTTCACACATATTAAAGTATAATTTCAATAAATATTAACCATAATGTAAGCTTACCGACTGGATTTGAATTTGCTACTGGCAATCGAGTTTCTTTTCTGTAAATGGTTTGTCCGTCTCCAGTATTATTCGATGCTCCAATGCAGCAACAGTCAGCCGATTGGAAACAATTTTCATCGCAATTTGTGCTGCTATCGATCGATAGATCCGTATTTCTGGAACCTTCGTCCGTAGAATATAGGCTTGATTCCCGTGGAATAGGTTTCACTCCAAATCGAAGCGATCCCAATGTTACATAATTCGCTTTCGGAATCGTTCTAAATATTTGAGTATTAAGGGTATTGTGAAGCATGTGAGCGATTGATCGGTGTGAGAAATGGTTACACGTACCTATCCCACTCTCGAATTTTGCTTGGTATTTCTAAGCTGCAACAGTTTTCACTCAAATTTTGATGTTTTATTGAACTCTGCATAACTATTTATGTTTTTTTTTACCTTCGCTCATGTTTTCTTCTCCGCATTATCTAGGAAAGGAACAAGAATAATTTTAATTTGTTTTGGTAATTTATCGATGACGTAGAACGAGTCTTAACAAAGTAACAAAACTAATTACCGATCATAGATGCATAAAAATCGGACCATCGGGCCTCCTTGAACATCACTAGGAACTCATTCACATATCACGTCACGCTCTAGGGGGAAGGGTCTAGCGGAACGTGACATTCTATGGAAATTTGGGTCAGATTTAGCCCAAAACGCGTGACTGGGGGAGGAGGGTGCGTCGAAAATTCCAAAAATAGCGTGACTTAATACGTAAACGCTAGTTGTAAAAATTACTATTTCGTGACAAGTTGCAAAAACACTGTTTTCGCTAGTAAAATTTCTAATTTAAGAATCTAACTTAATCGTAAAAGTTTGAAGCTCAAAGACATAACATCGCCATCTTTCTTTTTCCAAAAAGTTTTATTCATAACCATTAAAGACACTAACATTTCAACTCTAGTGATTCTAGTGAATAATTAGCTTCACTCTGACTGTAATCCTTACTCCCCTCGAAAAGTCTCTACTCTCTCTGGTCGAAGTATTCTCGTTGCTATTTTTTACTCAATCGGGAAAATATTCTGGGTAATTGTGTAATAAGTACCGAACAAACAAAAGCTGCATGAACAAAAATAAGCGAAACGTGAAAAGATAGATAAAACATATGAAAAAGTTCCAGCAACCTTCAAAAAACCATGATTTTGACTACTTTTTTGACCGTAACTTCGAAGGTGTTCAACCGATTTTGCTCAAATTCAATCCTGATACCAATATTTTGATTATCTTTCAAGATTTATCCGATTTATGTAGAAAAAACACTTAAACGACCCTAGCTCATTGGCCCTTGAGCCGACAGTGCCCAGATTCAATCGCAAAAAAGATTTTTCGATTATCTTTCAGTGAAAAGTTTTTGAAAATAGGTTGAGTTTTTCTCGAGTTATCGTGTTGACGGACGGACGGACATTTTTTTATTGTTGATTCGTCATCTAAGGACCATGATCGGTGCTCTCCCCCTACTCCCGGGTCGAAATTCGACTGGTTACAAACGTCGTGGTAAACGCGTGGACCTTTTCGGTGAACTTCGTTCTTCCTACGAGTCTAAAAATACACAAGTCTATGAACATCTGATTGACGCTCAGACATTACGTAATGCAAAATTGATCGAAAAAGAATGCAATAAATCAAGGGGTAAGTCTATACACTATATTTTGTAAGCAATGTGAGGTTTTGTTTCTTATGAAAATATTTGTTTGCCAATATTCAGATGTAGTGCTCCAGAAGAACCTCTAAGTATACTCAATTATTTGCAAAACTGGCTAATTGTAACGAAGAACAATTTTCGCTGCATTGACAAGGCAATTTACTTATATGAAAGAAGATGCAGCACCAGCTAACTCACTACATTTTGTTTTTGAATCTCGCGCAGCGAATCCAAAATAACTTTTCATAATCTGTTTCCATTCCTGTTTTTACACGAATAAAAAATGTTATAAGGAACGCAGTCAGTCAAATATAGGAAAAATCCACATATTTTAAAACATCGAAAAATTCGTCAATACTTTCGTTACAAATTTCAATGAAAAATTAATGGCAACATTAATTTGTGACCAATCTTGGGAGTTGCAAGTATGAGAACGTTTAATTGCTCTACCGAAATTCAAAATTTTAATATTTTCGGATAATGAATTTGTTGATTTTGTTGAGACCAACAACAGAACAAAGTAAAAACCTTGCGGTTATTCGCCAGTTAAGCTTTAATGTAATCGATGGTATTATTTTACTGAAAATTATTCAATCATTTTATTCCAAGCCCTATATTGCAACTAAGTGGATCAACGACATTGTCTCAAAATCCGTACCACTGTCTTTTTGTGGTTGGATAAATATAGAATATTACGTTTTGCGGTTATTCGGAGTCGCTTACGATTTCGTCAATATAAAATCAATCCACTGAATAAAAATTAAGAAACTCTTAGTCGTTCATAGCAATTTTCCTAACTGTTGACCTATTAATGTATTCGGAATGCAGTAGTTTTCCAAAGCCAAGGCAATCGACTATGGAACAATTTTGTGTTGCAATTTCTCAAAGAACATTTGGTTTGCCGGTTAGAGCAATAATACCTGCGGATCAATATATTTTCATGGACTGCATTGACGCCCTGAGCATACAATAGTTATCTACGACGATTGATTTAAGGCAATTTCGCGAATTGTAGACCGATAGAAGTGAAGCTTACACCCATAAAAAGTTGTTACCAGTTAACGTTTTTGGACCGCTAGCCCTTAGTGCGCACACTGAAATTTGACCGAAATTAGAGCAGATCTAATGTCTCTTTGTACGTTGTTGAATTAATCAACACACAAAAATTTAAACGAAAGAGTTATCTTCAGAATATCAAATGGCTGTATACAAATGATTGATCGTTCGCATTGAAATTAAAATACTATGAACGACCGGGATTATAAAGATACAATCAAAAATCAAATATTTGTTTTAAATAATAAATAACTTTGCATAGGTAGGTGTAATCCTATTATTGCATTGCATACATCATTGTCTACGTTGCATTCTTTTTTGAAGATGGTCCGATTTTGGGTAAAGATGGCGAATTAGTTACAGGTAAGGGTGAGGTCCTGAAAACCTGGCAGGATTACTTTCAGGATCTATTCGCCTCTGTCAATCCCGTAGCAAGCCTTGACAGGGAAGAGGGCCGTAGCTTGGAAGGTGAGGAGGAAATTACATTAGAGGAAGTGTCACGGAAGGTCAGCAGGCTGAAGGCAGGAAAATCCGCAGGTATGGACGAAATTAGGACAGAATTTATTGAGAATAGCGGGCCGGGTGGGGTTCAATGGCTTTGTAGGATTTTCAATTTAGCATTGAAGTCCTCAGTAGTACCCGCTGACTGG
>WJQU01002112.1:0-76748 GCA_029228625.1 Pseudolycoriella hygida | reverse complement strand
GGTCCCGATCCTTTATTGATTTTTTATATTTTACAAAACTCGTCTAAATTTTATCATCTTACATTACACGAATTTTGTTTTAGTCTAAGGTCCGTGAAGAATGCAGACGTCGGGCGTTGAAATAATATTTGTTTCGAAGTAATTTGGGTTGTGAGTTTCGAAACACTTAAGTGTCTGGTTCGGTCCGGGTCGGGTTTTGAAACAGTTCGGGTTTCGGGTTTCGAAAAATTTTATCGGGTCGGGTTCGGTCTGGGTCGGGTTTTGAAACAGGGGTTTCGGGTTTCGAAAATTTTAGTCGGGTTCGGTCCGGGTCGGATTTTGAAACAATTCGGGTTTCGGGTTTCGGGTTTTGAATAATTTTATCGGGTCCGGTTTCGAAATAAAAGGTGAAAGTATAAGTTATAAGTGTAAGAGGTGAAAATAATTGTTAGGTATCGGTATGTACTAAACCCAACACCAATGTCGAAAATCGTCACTTCCTTCAGCCGAATAGAGCGGTGATGGCCAGTGCCGAAGCAATAAAATATTAACTTTATGGTAGCAGTTTATTCTTACAATGATGTATCCATGCCTAAAAAGACGTTATTTGAAAAAAGGTGGAAGTTAAGGAAGTTATGAGGCAAAAACAACCTCTGAACTGTTATAAACTGTTCGAAAAAGTCAACACTCAAATTTTCGAACAGTTTAAAATAGTTCAAAGAGTGTTTCTATCTCATAACTTTCTCAACTTCCAGGTGCCCCCTTCTTATTTCTAATAACGTCGTTTTAGGCATGGATACATAATAAACTGCTACCCTAAAGTCAATATTTTATTGCTACTGCCCTGATGATGGCATCATTAGAAGAGTAATGGGTGACACATTCACAAAATCAAACCAACGATCATCTGTAGTACTTTTGAGACAAGAACTGTTACTTATTGTTCACGAGTATTTGCCTTACGTACTTTTCTTGAAAGAGAAACTTTTGGACGATACCACGAAACAGCGTCGTAAAAAAAGTTGTAATAATGAGTTTTGGCATTTTTGGTGAAAAAGAAACGAATTAAAAAGTACAATCCTTCATTTTACGAAATGTGGAAGACAAAAAGCTCTTTGACGATGTTATCCCTTAGAACAATGCTTTACAGAGTTAAAATACATCCTGGCTTCGTTCACTTGTAATGCACTTAATCGGAATAAATCACTCCTTAAGATTACATAGAAAGAAGATTTTATTCAGAATATAGGCATTCAATTCGTGTGTTAAATTATTTCAAACTGAATTTTCTACTGCTGTTAGAGGGTATATTTTGACTGACATCATCAGGTAAGGATACGTGAAAAACAGGACTTAACTCCGGTTTAGATTTTTAACATTTAACAAAATTTAGGAAAAATCTGAGTAGAAATTGATATGATCAAAGATCCGCTACGCTTAATATTTTCGTGCTCAAATCTGTACTAACCTTGAATGATTTTTTTATATTCACATGCAAATAACTAAAACCATTATCGCAGTATTAATTCAAAAATTGCGCCAATTTTCTCTTGATGGATGTGTGTGAGGGTAAGATAACACATTTATTTCAAAGACAATTTCAAAGACATTATTCTCACCTAAAAGGATTTAGTTTATTTGAATCTTATCAGACACAAGGTCATTGGCATTGAGAATCTGGCAGTAGTTTGCAGAACTACTACTTCCTTGTTTAGCCAATTAATTCGTTGAACTTTTTACGTTACACAAAAACACAAACAAAATCGTTAAATAGAAACTTATTTTTCTACTTGATGGAGTAAGAATCATTTGGCACATTTTTTTTACGAATGTGTAAAATTGTCACGTTTACCATCACACGATATATTTTATTTTTAAAATTTCCACATTTGTTCCGCTTATTTTTCTTGCACTTTGCTAATAAAAAGAAACGTTTATTGATAAATTCCGGTCGGATCTCGTGTCATAATAATATCGCACACATCGAGTGGATAACGGCGACGACGTGCAAAAAGACCTCAGTCTACGATACTGGATATCCGTTTGGAAATGACTGCCAACAACAACGAGAAGATCATCCCCTATAGCTTTATGTATCAAAAAGATCTTTTTTTCGGTGAATATCTGTTTAATGTACACATGACTTTTACATAGGCATGTTTCATGTACATCAGAAAATTATTTGTTTGTATATGACTTAACCATTATATACGTTACAATAGCATAGATGAGGGGTTGTAATAGCCTGTTATCTACATTTAAATAAACATAAACGAATGTACATAGTCACGAGGCGTGGTTACGTTTCTTAAGCGGGGATGAACAAATATTATATCCATCATGTCACATAAACTTAGCCAGCCTTTATATGTCTTTTGTGGCAATAGGTGAACAAGAAAAATTATTGTCATCAAAACATTTTCATTCATTTTTGTAGTGGAATTTGTAAAACTTGTCTCACTTATCCAAAAAGTTGCGTAGTTTTGTTTTCCACAATCAAATCGATATTTAAACATTTTCTAATGGAAATAAATGAAGGAATTTTTTCGTGATTCACTTTCGGTCAATCATCTCGATTGGATTTCTTCTAAAAAGTTCAAATCTTTGTGCGGAAATAGATAAAATAAAGTGATTTCAAATTAATTGTAACGAACTGTTTTAATAAAAATGTCAATTCAAAAATTCTCTCGTTTTCAAATTGTATACGAATTCGGCGTAAAAATTACAGGTGGATCAAGTTCATCATAGAAATAGATACAGAAAAACTTTGACGTCATTTGCTAAACAAAGTGTTTTTACTAGATAACAAACGATTAATGTCCTCAACAGGATTCTAGTTCTGCAGATCACAAGTTAGAATGAGGAACTTTATGTTTTCACCCTTCCCGTCCGTCCGTCTGCACTGTCACTGCACCTAGCAGTACTTCACTGCACCACAATAAATCATCAACTTCTTTGACTTCACTTTATCATAACTTTCCTATACCCACTTCGATGGTTTATTGAGAATGAGTTTTAAAATCAAGTTTGTCTTAATACTAGTGTTACCAGAAGGAAAACTATTCTAAATGGCTCCCTGTAAAATTGTTTCCAAAGGAGAATCTCAAAAGCGCAATAAGGGAAACTTCAGAAAATTTTGAGAAAGGCGCTCAAGATCGACACTAACTCATTTCAGTGAATCGACTTCTACTGTGTTCGAGGGAGACATTCAAAGACTGTGCACAGGGTTTTTGTATATTAAATCCAGCGGCGATGTACGTACCCACATGTTGAAAGAAACATTTATGCTAAACTTTAAAATATGATTTTCATTTCCATATAAAGCGAAAATCTAGTAGATTGCTAATTCAAAGGGAAAACTTTAAGTTTAGTCGAAGGCGTCTAAACAAAGGTGTCATTAAAAGTGTACATTTTTATGAAAGCATAATCTTACACTTTTCGAAATGCATACTAAATTTGTCATAGATGTTTACTGGAGAAATATAAAGTTGTGTAAAGATGTGTTTATAGAGAATGTTAATAAATTACTCAAAGAGGTATTTCTAGTTATTAATGGAACACTTCAATAAAAATGGACATGTCTATCCGTGGCCCCTAAAGCAATTTATTTTCATGAGTGTTCTTCGTCCACAAGCCATAAAATAGCGACAAGTCCTCGGAAAAATCTAATACACACCATTCGTAAGATTAACAAGGCGAGATAATTATAAAAAGTATCAAAAGGAAAACAACATAATCACAGGAATTGCAACCACATAACAAAGGACACTTGAAATATATTTGTAAATTTAACATACTATACAATGTGTTGTTGGTATCATTCATAAATAACCGATTTTAACAATGCCACTTAAATGAACCGTCGTGACGCGTGTCATGTTATAAATTTCTTTCCACATAAACCGGATGTCACGTGACATTCAGTTCGTTTTTTGTTGTATGTTTTCTGAAATATTTTTGTATTTATAGATTTCAGGGGCCTATAAATTATGATGCTGTTGCAATAGTAGGTACATCAAGACCATAGGTTTCACTTAACACCAGAATACGCGCCATCTTGTCATTCTTTGGACCGTACGAAGCACGAGGGCCTATGCGTCTTTCACTACGTTTGTAACCAATCGATTTGAGTGGAGAGTGGGGAGTAGCATCGATCATGGACCCTAGATGCAGGATCAACAAAAGAAATTTTGTCCGTCCGTCTGTAAACACGATAACTCGAGTAAATGTTGACCGATTTTCAAAATTTGTTTTCCCCTGAAAGGTGGGGTCTGGGATTGCAGATGAGCAGATGGGGTCTTTTGTACATTCCGATTTTCAAAAATATGTTTTTTTTCGAAAGGTCTGGGAACGCCCGACAATTTACGGAAGGAAATTTTTTGATTTTGAGCCCTCAGCCAGGACGATATTACTGAGTATCTACTAGGTCCCAGAGTGTTTTTTCTACATAAATAGCGTAAATCTTATTCGACTTACCAACTCTTTTTTTTCCTAAAAGATAATTGAAAAACTGATTACGAAATCGAATTTGGGCTAAATCGGTTGAGAAGTTTCGAAAAAGTGGTCAAAAATGGAGTTTTTTGAAGGTCGGTGAAAATTTTTGAAATCTCTACGAAATTGTAACAGTGGCATCGTGCTTCAAGGTTTTGAATGAAAGATATGGACTTACAGAAATCACAAAAAAAAAAAAAATTAGTGAAAATTGGTTGAGTGGTTCGGGCTGTAGGCTGCTTAGTAGTATTACACGATATTTGATGGTTTTTTGTCATGATGAGGTTTTCAGTGCAGTGTTGTAGAGAAAACATATGCAAGGGACCAGTACGCATCAGAATAGATATGGCAAACAGAATAGAATAGAACAGAATAGAAAAACGACTCGAACGTATCTAAGTAAGAGCACGACCGATGAAAACGATGTTTTTCCAGCGAAGCTTTTGTTAAAAAAAATTTTAATTTCAAAAAAGTACCTCAATAGCTATATAAAGTCATTGTTTTTCATCTAGTAGTTATTTATTTTATTTATTCCATTGGCTTTAGAGCACAAAATACATTCTAACGCTAAATTTCAACCAGCTGACCAAGGTTGTATTTCGCTAATTGTCTCGCTAATGACTCGCTAATTGAATTTAGGTACCTTAGACCGTTATTTTAAGCAACTCGAAAGCTCCATAATGTTCTAGTGGATATGTGTGAAGTTTTTCTTTTAGAAAGTGTTACTTGAAAATCATTACTTTAAGAGTCACATTGATAAGAACTGGCAAATAGGGCCGAAATTAGGGGAAAATTAGTTTCCAATTACCAAACCAATGAAAAGTTTTGGTGAAGTTGTTTCTTTGGAAGAAATGTAGATAGAGTAGCCCACAATCCGACGAAAAAAATCGGCTTGGGTTTGAGTCCGAATTTGAGGAAAACAAGCCGAAACGTAGTTAGCGGCAACTAGCGAAAATATTAGCGAAATACAACCCTGCAGCTGACATAATTTCGAGTAGCACGATCCACTAATGGTCTCGAATTTCCTGACTGGGAGATCTCCGGAGAAACGTTCAACCATATTCGAATGGGGATACGAGATCGTTTGACGGGAGATATGAATGTCAGAATTTCAGCACCAGGCTGTCTCGGTCTGACAAAGTTCTACCGACGAAATATAAAACCTTGTCGGACCAAGGCAGTCTGTTGCTTAAAGTCTGACAACCCCTATCTTTAAGAAGGAGCGAGGTTATTAGTTAGTCATACGATCGAAGTCGGCACCAGGCTGCGTACTTGGGACCCTAAATCTGGGAATAAAGAAGGCAGCCTGGTGCTGAAAATCTCTTTTCGCCAAATTGGAGGTATTAATGAGTTGTATACGATATAAGATTTACCCGATTTATGTAGAAAAAATACTTTAGGCCCTAGCAGAGACCCAGTTTTAGGGACAAAAGCTCGAAATCAAAAAAGTTTCTTCCATAAATTGTCAGTCAGGCCCAGACCTTTCAAACAAAAAATTTTTATGAAAATCGGATAAGAGTTACGCGAGTTATTTTCAAAATACCGAAATCCACTTAGGCGGCCCTAGCTCAGCGGCCCTTCGTCCAAAAATGCCCACCAGCGATACCAAATCCACTTTTGGTACTACCTTTCAGGGGAAAAAAAAGATTTTGAAAATCGGTGAAGATTTACTCGAGTTAATGTTTGCCACTTCTGTTCTGATGCGTACGGGTCCCTTGCATATGTTTTTTTGTTTTTAATTTATAATATTTCTCTCTAGATAGAGTCTCTCACTTCAAGGAAGGAACATTTTTCAAATGGTTCTCGAACACTTATAGGATCTTTGAAAAAAAATTGCTGAAGATCAATTTTTCATCTTTAGCATAGCGTCGCGTCGGTCGGTAGTTGAAAAACGTCTACATAAAGCGTGAGCTTAGAGTTTTGTAACAGTTACTTTTGTTTATTCTTTTCGCCGTTTGAAATATTAGAATATTAAAATCTTCCATAATTTGTTCTAAATCGCAACTTCACACGGTAATGAATTATTAATTTCCCCCATTGATTTATGTAAGCGATGCACCTGGTCTATTATTTCGGTTAATAAATCTATGTGAATTATGAAGAATAATAGTTTTGTGTCAGGTTATCTGGATTTTCCATCAATATTCAAAAACTGTATGGTTAATGTTTGATTGTCTTCGGTTAATTTATTGCAGCCATTATTTCAATACCATACACTACAGGGTTATATAAACAGGAATAGGGAGGCTTCTTACTCATTGATCATACCTAAAGTTCGTACAGCCACGGCATGACATGCACTGCACATATAAGTTAATTAGAAAGATATCCTCATAATCAGTGAAAATATTTTGAAATTGAGACTGTTTTGAAGGGGTGAGTGCCTCTTTTCGAACATTCCGACATCAGTGAACAATCGAGGATTTTGGTGAGCGCAAATTCAGAATTTGAGAGGTATTAATCGCCGGCTTGGCGTTGCGTCTTGGAATTTTGTAAGAACAACTACAATTCTTACCATTCTTAAGAATGACATCGCTGTTTGAGTTAGGCATCTACTTTATTTCTTTCGACTTTTTACATTTTTACATATTTTAAACTTTTTTGACACGTAGGTCGAATATTCTAACGTGAAAAGTCCACACATACCATTCTTTAAAATTAAAAAAAAAATTGAAGCCTCCTTTCCTATGATTTTCACCTTCCACCTATGTCTTGGTTCTACATTTCAGCAAAAGAAGGTACCGTAAAATGGGGTGAATAGGCACACTTTCGATCTTCACAAATCACAATAAGAATATATTTTTCACTTTTCTGCTAATTGGCTTCTTTAAAAACATGAGTTCGTGGGTCCATTTGTGATTAGTAAAATTTCCTACTAAATTTTGGGATGTAATATTCGTCTTTTCTTCGAAATTCTTGAAAAAACTTTGATCCTAAAATTCGGGGTGAATAGAAATACGAAATTCGGACAATGATTAAACGTTAATTTTTTTAATAATAACCCAATTCACTACAGTGAACAAGTCGCAGCAAGACTTCCGACTCCTCAACTTCCGATTTTCTTTACGTATTTTTTTTTTGTGGCGAAAAATTATGGAAGGAGTGATGTTGTGTTTTTGTGCTGCTTTTCTACATGTCATCTCTCTCTCTCTCTCTCTCTCTCTCTCTCTCTCTCTCTCATCGTCAGATATGGCTGCCTGAAGTAAAGCTGGCGTGTTTTTTTTGTTAACTTTTCCGTCCAGTTTTCTTTTATAGACTCGCGGCATTATTTCTTTTGTTTCTACCCCGAAAAAGAAATATTTGTGACAGCGGATCTGTTTTTTATGTTTTAATTTTAATAATATCAACTTACCTTATGTAATTTTTTGATATAAGACTTCCACAAACTAATAAATAAACGACAAAAAAGGTCATCGATCATCATCATCATCATCATCATCACACTTTATAGACCGTTTGTACCTTTCGGTGTGAGGTCTTTACTACTGATCATGGACCACCCTTCTCCATACCCCCCTATCCTGTGCCAAGGAGATGGTTTGTTCGCCTAGAGAAAGTCCCCTAACTTCTAAATCGGATTTAATTGAGTCTATAAACCTTCTCCTTGGCCTACCCCTGGGACGCACACCCGGGACTTGAGCATCCAATATCCTCTTTGGTAGCCTGCTATTACCCCTCCTCTGAACGTGCCCGTCCCACCGCAGACGACTCATCCTTGCCGCCTCTTCCACTGATGTAACCCCTAAGTTTTCCCTGATGTCGTCGTTCCTAATATGATTGTCCCACTGTTCCCTCCGATTTACTTTTGCTATGCTCCTAAGAACCCTCATATCAGAAACCTCCAGGTCATGCACAAGGTATCCGCAGTCCACCCACCTTTCACTACCGTATAAAATCGTTGGTCTGTAGATTGACCTGTGAATAGCTAGCTTTGTGCCACTACTTAACTCCTTTTTGTTGAACACATACGACCTCAACTGACTGGCCACTGCATTCCCCATTCTTCTCCTTTCTTCAAATTCCCTAACTAACTTGCCATTCTCCGAAAAAATGGCTCCTAATCGATCAACTTGTTGTAAAATTTCTATGCTTTGTTAGCAAAGTTTGGCACGGTAATTTATTTATTTGATACTTCAAATGACGAAAAGTCATGGCAAGAGTGTTGACAATCTGAAAATGTTGTCAACCTGACGAAAGACATGTACATAGTCCCAGTAGAAATATTTTCTAAATATAGTATATTACTTTGTGAGAGTGTAAAATATGAACGACGAACTCTCCGACTTTTCGTTCCAAATCACCCCTGCGTGCCTATAGTCATCCCATTTTACGGTAATTTATTTAGTTTGGAAGAGTTGTGAAAACTCAGAGCGACTGGGTTTACCATATAGACTATTAATCTGATGAAACATTGCCATATGGAGAAATTTTTCTTTGCATTTTCATTTATTATGGTGACGAAATATGGCAAATAATGATGACATTTGCTCACATTTTTAGAGTCTATCTGGAGAATCCAGTCGCCATATCAAGTCTTTGGGAAAACCTCTAACTCTATTGCCACACCAAGTTGACGTTAATCAGGCAACCAATGCCTCAGTAAGATTATGGTCACATCACACTGGAAAAAATAAATTTTGTGTAGACGATAGAGATGAGTGTGGAAAAGCAATAATCAGTTGTGCTAAAAAAATGTCCCGTACTCTAAACTTTATGTTATAAATACTTACTTCGATTCTTGGTGGTTTAACTTAGCGTCTCTATCTCTTGCAATTTAATTTGAACGTCTGTGAATATTTTATGTTGATTCGATTGGACGATGACGAAGGTGACACACTCAAGTATTGCTTACCGCCTTGTATTTTTCTTCTGAATTTCAATAACAGACATTTCCTGCTGATTTTTCTATATCACTTTATGTTAGTAGTAAGTTTCTCAAACAATTAGCTTTTTTCGTATTTCTTTGAGACATCATGTCATGCTCGTTAGCCGTCCCTTGCATCGATTCAAACGTCTCACCATTCCACATTTTCGCAACGGTTCTTAATATACTTCGTATTATTAATGCATCGATTGAGAAACTGAATAATGAATGATGTATGGTACAAGTGGCTTCTTTTGAATTTATGTTGACAACTTCGTTCGAAGTTGAAATTTGTTCCACTTTACAAGTTTAACAATTAGTACAATCGTTACGAAAATCATTCTTTTTCGTGCTTCGATAATCAAAGAATCAAAGAACATTTTATACATGACAAATCTATTCTGTGAATGAACAACGTTTAGTGAGAGAAACTCATGTTGGCATTTTCAGGATAAAAAAGTATTAGGCTTCTGGACAGATATAATAATATAGTGTAGCCAGGGTGACATTGTAAGAAGAAGAATACTCAATATTGCATCACATAATAATTACGCAATTAATATTCTTTCGTATAACTGTCTCACTTTATACAATAGTTGATATATTTGTCTACTGGAACTAAAAGTAAAATGCAAAAAGTTTTTTTGAGACATATTTTACGTTTAGAGTCATACATAGGCAGCAACTTTTGCCATTTACACATTCATAACAGCGTGTTTGTGCCTCAAAGGGAGCGTTCATAAATGACGTCTGCATTTTTTTTTTTTTGCTTTTCCTACTGTTCCTTGCAATCCGATTAAAACCTGTCGCACAGTCAATCCGTTTAGCCCTCCATTTACGACTGAACAATCATAGCTCCTCCTACTTTTCATTGTTTGATCGTAAACGGAGTGACTTTGCAACAGGCATAACTATTTAGACCCGTACTAAGAACGTAGTGCTTACCACGACGTTTGTAACTAGTCGAACTTCGATCCGGGAGTAGGAGGAAGCATCGATCATGGTGCTTAGATGGAGAATCAGCAATAAAAAAAATGTCCATCCGGCCGTCCGTCAACACGATAACTCGAGTAAAACTCAACCGTGTTTTAAATACTTTTTTCCGTGAAAGGTAATCAAAAAATCTTTTTGGATTGAATCTGGGCACTGTCGGCCCAAGGGCTAATGAGCTGATGAAAATTTTTTGAATTTGAGTCCTTGGGCTTACCTAGGGCACTAAAAACGAGCCTCTGCTAGGGCCCTATGTGTTTTTTGTACATAATTAAAGTAACTCTTTTCCGATTTCCATAATTTTGTTTTGTTTGAAAGATATGGGAATGACCGACAGTTTGTAGACGAAGCTTTTTTGGATTTGAGTCCTTGGAGTTAGCTAGGGCACTATAAATGAGTCATTACGTGTTTTCCGTACATAAGTCGAGTTAATCTTTTCCGATTTTGAAAAAAATTTTTTTTGAAAGATCTAGGCATGACCGACAATTTATAAAAGAAACTTTTGCCTGTGCTTAGGGCTCTTAGGGCTCTAGTGAGCCTAATGTCGGTCCTAAGGTCGGCCCTAGCCAAAAAAAAATTTTTTTTGCTATGTTTCAGAGCAAATTGAGGGAAACATTTTTGTCTGTGGAAGTATGTGTCCGAGGCCTCTACTTAGGGCCCTGGATCAGTACTAAGGTCGGCCCTAGCCCAAAATTGAGGCGAACATTGTGCTTTCGGAAAATATATTGAGACCGTTTCTTCGGACGGGTTTTTTAACATTGCCCTATCGGCAATTTCCAATACAATTTAATGTGGACGCAAGGCAATATTTACATAAATACTTTCGAGTCTTTTGGTAACATCAACTCTGTTTGCTGCATCTATTCTGATACGTACGGGTCCCTTCATATGTTTTTTATTGCTGATTCGTTATCTAAGCACCATGATCGGTGCTCTCCTACTCCCAGGTCGAAATTCGACTGTTTACAAATGTCGTGGTAAACGCAATAGACGCCTTTTCGAAGAACTTCGTGCTTCGTACGGGTCTAAAAACTTGATATATCACTCGGCAAAGCACTTTCGGTCTCTTGTTCTTGTGACGTAAATAACTATTTCCAATATTTCGACATGTAATGGCCAATTTAGGAAATAAGATGGGACAACTTTGGTGTGCTCGAAAGTGAGCTTATGTCGTGAAATTGAATGACATCACAAAATATGACGTCTGTTTTCGTCTGTTTTAAATGACCCCTCTCCCCCTCAAACGCAGAGGTCATTTATGAACACTCCCAGAGGCATTTGCAAAAGAAAAATACTCTCTCAAGTGTTCCTAAAAAAAAGGCGGATCATGCGTGGGGTTGGGAGAAATCTAGGTATCTGGTTAGCTGAAGGTGAACAAATCGATATTTTTAATTAGTTTTTTTTTGGAGGTACTTTATCAAAAAATGCGGTGCTGGAATCCCTTCTCAGGGCCGCAGCTTCGTCGTAATGTCGTCAGCCCTAACCGCCCTAACCTAAAAAATGTGGAAAAAATTGAAGAAAATATTATCACAACAAAAACCGTTTTTAAATGGGAAACGCAAGTCCTCGTCCCTTCTTCCAAAACAACTCATATCAATTGGGGTGACCCATAGCATAAAAAAACATTACGAGTCATCTATGTGATGTGATCAGTGTAGTAATGTTGCGTACGTTGGAAAGAACTACTTGACTGTGGCCGAGCGAAGCTAAAGGCTTCAATTTCTGAGTTCTATGAGCGCTAGCTTTTACTGTATAATGACCAAGTAATGATGATGACTGAATTAGAGTCCATTCCGGCAAATTATTTAATTAGATGAAATAAAAAAAAATTGACCCAAAAGCGCCTAATGTTTTTCAGTAACTACTGTGTACCACGTACATTACTATATTATTTATGGTAATTCAAAAACACCGATTGACCGCTTGAGATAGAATTTTAGAAGAATAAAATTATGTATTTTTTCCGATAAGGATCTTCACCTAAATGTTTCTTATATCCATGTGGTATAGGAGTTGAAAAAAAGTAAATTTAATAAAAGAGGGTTATTATATCGTGTATCGCCACTCATATCGTAATATATGAAATAAATCTAAATTCAAGGAAAATGTTAATTCATATTACAAACAACATTTAATTTTTTTAAGGGAGCAAATGTTTAACAGCCTACTGGGGTGTGGGAGATGAATTATGTTCACTAAAATGATAACACAACATAGGAAATACATGCAATTAGTGTGTGATATGTGATGGAATATGGCAGTTTGACATGAAAGGTGTGGATAGTAGTTGATTGTTTTATAAGCCACGTGTAAAAGAATGAAATATAAATTCATTGAAAAAGAACTTAAATGAAAATAGGAGAAGGACGTAAAACCATGATACAAAGGAACTGAAGCAAAAACATTTCAAAGCTGAATTTGATCAAAGATTTTATTGGACCCGTACGAAGTACAAAGGTCCTATACGTTTACTACAAACAATTTTATTGTAAAATGGGGTAGATCGAGGTGAGAGGGGGGGGGATGCATCTATTAGCGTCTAGAGATGACAAATCAGCAATAAAAAAATGCCCGTCTGCACTTTTTTTTCCAAACGGCTGAACCGATCAGCCTAAACTTTTTTTTCCCTGAAAGGCACATACCTCCCATGATTCAAGTTCGAAGATGAGCAAAATCAGATAAGTGGTTCCGGAGATATGGTCGAGGAAGTGACCAAAAACATAGTTTTTCGAGGGACGGTGAAGCTTTTTCGCAAATATCTCAGCAAGTATAGCACGGAAATTTTGGTGTCAAATGAAAGCATTTGATGTCACAAAACTTGGGAATCGGTTCAGGAGTCTCGGCACAGGGACCGATGGAATGAGGGAATTTAGATTCTTGGCTGTATACGAAAACAGTTTTTCGTCTATATTTCCTTAACTATGCAATATGGAGACTTACTGTCAAAGGCACAGTTCTAGAGAATTAAATTTAAGCGAACACGTGCTTCAGGGTTTTGGGGAAATGTGGCCCAATCCTGGTATATGGCCACTTCCATAATTGGGCAGGATGACCCCAATCTCCAGAACTGTGAGAGTTAGAAAGTTGGTTCCAAAGGCGAAGTTGTAGAAAATTAAATTTAAGCGAACACGTGTTTCAGAGTTTTGGGGAAATATGGCCCAATCCTGGTATATGGCCACTTCCATAGTTGGGCAGGACGACCCAAATCGCGAGAACTATTACACTTAGAAATAAAATAGCCCAATCCTTGGATATAATCTTTTCTAGATTTGAATGGTCTGAGACGTACTTCGGTAGGGCCTTTGACATTACCTTGGGTAATTTCTATGGATCTTTGAAACTCTTAGACTTATAAAAGAACATAAAACGTTGGATTGTTTGCTTATTTGTATATTGAGATACGTTCGAGCCTTTTTGTAACATCTATTCTGTTTGCCCTATCTATTCTGTTTTCCACATCTATTCTGATACGTACGGGTCTTTGGTTATGTTTTTTAGTAACGGTTCCTTTTTAGTGTGCAATTTGTTTTGATGACGAGAAGTAAGGATTCTTGGTGTTATTATTCATGTCTTTGAAATTTACTCCGGTCCCAGGTCACTCGGAACGTATACATATTTTACGTCAAACGTTACGTTAAACGTCAAACCTACATTATATAATTGCATTATAATACATTGTAATACATATCACGTATACACCCATTGTACATCCTGCATGCCAATTGTCAACAAATACCATTTACATAATATTTTACACATCACTTGATCAGAATTTTCAAAAGTTTCGCAATGTTAACTATACTGCCTGGGAATAGAATTTCGGCTTACTGATTTATACTTAGTATTTATACTATAAAATTGTCAGCTGGCTGTAATATCATCGGTTTCCCGCATTTCCGCGCTCTGATTTTGCATTCCTTTCCTCTCGAAGGACTTGTTTTTATCAACGTCCATAGTTTTTCCAAGTCCTGAGAAACCTGGAAACTTACTGGACTTGGTAACAAGTGGACAAGTATTTGTAATGTGGTATCGAAAGACTGTTCAATCTCAAAAAAGTAGAACCACAAACAGCGAAACTAGTAAATAATGATCTAGCTTCTAACCCTTGATGGGTTGTAAGGCAGATTATTATTATTATCGAAAGACTGTTTCTTAAAATAGAAACTGCCAACAACATCGTTACAAAAATATTTGTAAAAGATGAAGTTTTCGTGAACAGGGTTTGTTCAGCCGCTGTTCCACATTTTTTAAGTTTTTGGATGTTCCTGCAAATATACTCCACATTCGCATGTTACGTATAATGCATGAGTCACTGATGAAAACAATTAATGTTTCTATAATTACATTTTTACATCTGCTTTTGTCTTTATAACTGTTTGTTTCTGAACCAAGGAAACGAAAAGTTATTGGCTGCAAACCTTTAACATGGATTCAGTTCATTTAAACATTGACTCAGCTTACATCGCTTCAATCGCCGACAGACCGCTGGCCGAGGGGGAAACAGCTCCGGAAATTCGTGGCACAGCTGAGAAAAAAAATCACATAATATCCCAAAAGTGACAAGGTCATCCGGCAAATTACAGTCATCTGAAAAGTCACAAAGTGACCAGTAAGTTAGAAAGTCGCGAAAAATCACATAAAGTCATGTAAATTAACGAAAAGTCATTTCAAGTTGTCGAAAATCACAAAAAGTCACAGAAAATCACATAAAGCCATAGAAAGTCACAGAACATCACGAAAAGTAATGTAAAATCTTGTAACGAAATAAACGAAAAATAACGAAAAGTCACGGAAAATCAACAAAAAGTCATAAAATCCTGTTCTATCCCGAAAAATCCGGATCTATTCAAAAAATCACGAAAACTCACATAATGTCGAAGTCGCGGCAAGCGTTTTTTAGTGTAGCTTCCTCCTTACCTTGCCGCTGGTTACCGCTTACGTCCTCTGGTCCCCCGTTGATGACCTCTAAAGTCTCTAACCGCAGTAGCTGCATTTAACGAGTAAGGCCGAAGTTTCGAATGGGGTTCATGCGACATGGATTTTTTTGGAATTAAAAAAGGCAATAAATTTGATTTCTGCTTTAAATTAGTACTTTTAATATTCATAGAATCTTAAAGAATATTCATTGGCTTACAAAATGGTTAACTTAAACTTGTGACATTAAATGCAATTAATCAAGATATGTAACGGTTAAATAAAAAGCTCACTTTTTTATAACAAAATATGAAGGAAATTATTTCAATAAAAATGTAAAATTAGACCACAATAAATTATCAAACGCAAATCTTGTGTGTCACACGTGCGAGAAAGCCAGTGACAAAAACAATTAGCTAAATTACCACAGATACCAAAATAAAATAAAATATTTCCATATTCAACATTCTTAACATACATTTAATTAGAATAATCTCGGAATAACAATATGTTATATACTTAGTTTCTTAACCTATCTCTTGTTTTCAAATTTTTCTTTCAATAGTAACTAATTGACATGACAAAACACACACACAATAATTCTACCATTAGATTTTATACGAACAATCACTATATGACATTTCATTATTATAATGAGAAGTTAGGTACCATCACCCTGGCAATACTTGGAAACACTTCACCTTGAATAGGACCGTATTCTACTTTTTCGCCGTCCACCGTCAAGTGACCGTGTTTCTCTTCCGATGAATCAATAATTGGATCGATTCGAAACGCTAATACCGGTATCATGCTAATGTATTCACTCGGTACAACAGGTAGGTGGGTGCCGGTGCTCATTCCTAGAAAGAATTTCAACAATTCTTTGCGACTGGCTCCACCTCTAATTATACAAAGCCAAATGACACCATCATTCAACGCAGACGACGGTGCAAAGAAGCAATCAGATGAGATATGCGTTTGTGAGACTGCATGCACCATCAAAAATTCACCGGTTTCTATGGTCCAATTATCGGGCACTGGAGTGATGAGCGACGGTATTGTTGCAGCTGGTCCATACATTTGAGCAGGTACACTTGAATCTATACAATCGTTATCACTTGACGTTTTTTCGGCAACACTCTGATAATAACTGTCAGTTGTTGAAAAGTATGTACTTTTCCTCGAATTAGCCGAATACCAACTATCCATTCGAGGTCGAAACGAATCGGTAGCTCCACCAGATGTCGTTTCCAGTGATAACACATCACCGAAACCAGTATCACAAGCTTCACATTCACCATCTTTGCAATCAAAACATTCCAACGTATTACCACAACTAATGCTGTGCTTTAGATTCGTCTTGTACACGCGATTGTGCGGCTGAGGCGTTTGATCCATTTTTATATTGCTGGCAGGTAAATATGAAACCGTTCCATGGTAGGTACGAAGATTAATCAAGCGATGAATGGACCAAAGAGTAAATCGCGGATAGCCAATCATTCGAAGTCGTTCACTTTCAATATCGATGTCTGAAATTAGGCCCCAGCCAACCGAAAGGAAGGAGAACATTATCTGTAATAAAATCGGATAAACATTAAAACTATTAACTGAACATGAGGCTCCTTACCTGAGACTTTGTTTCCACTCGTACTAAATCGATTGGGTTACATTTACCCCGCACGTTGGTTAATGTTGCACAGAGTATAGGCTTAGCATCGTAAGGTTCGCTAAAAAAACAAAAACACAAAAATTAATTTGCTGGAATATTTGCCTGTCGAGCTGAAAAAAAAAACATTCAAGCAACTGTGTCACTGTTTCGCATACTGAGGAGGAAAAACGTGAAACCTTTTCTGTCGTCATAAGGAAAAAAAATTGCGAAAGAGAAAACAAAATGAAACAAAGGAATTATTTTTTATATGACGGCAGTTCTGCCTCAAACTCTTTCTGTAACATTCCCGAACTCTAGAACTCTTAAGCCTGTTAGGACATAAGTCTTCTCACTCATAATTTCGAATTCTAGATGTGCTGCAGAACTAACTGTGAAAGAAAAATTGAAATATAAATATTTTCTTTTTTGTAAGTTTCGTTCATTCAAGGTGATGACGAATCACAGGATACTTATGCCAACATTTGAAAGGTTACATGAATAATCCCCCAGTGGGAGATGGTCCATTAAAACGTAATCCATTTTCGCCCCCCGTCCATTAACATCTCTGCCGTAATTTGCATAAAAAACATATCCCACGAAAAGAGTTCTTTTGTTTTATTTGTAGGACATGTTTTTTTATGCAAATTACGGCAGATCTAGTCCAGTATTCAAACACCGCGCAGGGTGTAATTAGGGCAAGCATCGGTGTAAAAGCCTCTACGAAACCCCCAAAGTTCATAAAAAAAATTTTGTACTGTCATGGCATGAGCTTTATACTTCTGCGCAACTACCTGCGTAGAAGTAAAAAGTTCATATTCGATTGTAAACATGACTGTATTAGGGGCGATCTTAAAACCGACCTAGAGAACTTAGGAGAGGCCATACTTCCATGGATAAAAAATTCCATTAATTTACTCCACAACATAGAAAAAAGTTTCTAAAACCTTCAAAAAGCCACGTTTTTGAACCCTTGACTGGGAGGTGCGGGAAATGAGTGGAAAAACAAGATTTTTCCTAAATTTCCAATGTTTTCATAGTTTGTTTTACAATATATAAATTTTAAAGAATAAAAGTTGAAAAGTTCCTTCGGTTTTATATTGTTCTATCTAGAAACTAAAAGTTTACAGTCTAATTAGCTGTCAAAATTTAGCCATTTCGCAGATTTGCCAATACAAAAAATCATTGAAAAAGAGATAATCTGAAAAGCAGCTGAATTGTGAGAGTAAATAAATTTTAAACATTCTATTAGAAGCTGTTGATGTTACAAGGCAGTCTTGAAGATACCAAGAAAATATTTACAAAAATCATAGAATTATGTCGCTTTTTCCTGTTTAGTTCTTTAACTATTCTCAAATTTCGTTATGTGTGATTGAAATTAACAAGACCTGCAAAGCCTCTATTTGTAGTAATTTTCTTTTTTTTTCAAAAAACCCTTTAATTGTTCATGTTCTTGCAAGTGTGTTAGCCCAGTTAGCGCAATAGATCAAAATTTTATTCGACTATATTTTCCAACAAGCCATTCTACATTACATACGGTAAAATGGTATCGCTAAAAAAATAACCAAAGTTCATTCCTATTTCCAAGATCTCGATGAGATCTTTCCAACGAGCCATCACACGTCAAAATTAATAAAAGTTTAGATACTTTTTGGAGGAAGTGAATTTTAGGAAATTTCCTATTAAAATTTCCTACCCAACTTCGTAAGCCTTATATCCTTTTAATCCTTTTATTTCCTTATATCTCCGAATGCAACGGTCCAAATCACATCGAATTTCAGCCTATTTCCTAGTGTTTGACTTGTCTTAGGAAATAGGATGAAATTTGACATAGGTGGGTTGTGTAGTAACGGCGCAAATTTCCTTCAAACTTTCCATTTTCCTAACAAATTGCGAGGAAAATGGATAGTTTGGATGAAATTTGCAGGGTCATCACGCAACCAAATGAAATGAAAATTAATGAAAAAACCTATAAATTCAATAAATTTTATAAAGAATATAAAACCGAAGGAACTTTTCAACTTTTATTCTTTAAAATTTATATATTGTAAAACAAACTAAGAAAACATTGGAAATTTAGGAAAAATCTTGTTTGTCCACTCATTTCCCGCACCTCCCTGTAACTTCCAAACCGATTTTGCCCAAAGTCAGTAATAATTTGTTCTATTATCTATTAGGAAAGAGAAAAATTTTGAAAATGGGATAAGATTTACCTGATTTATGTAGATAAAACACTTTGGGTCATAGTGGAGACTCAGTTTTAGGGCCCTGGCTGAGTCCAAGAGCTCAAAATAAGAAATTTTCTTCCATAAATTGTGGACTATTCCTGGACCTTTCAATTACACAAAAGAATCGAAAATCGAAAGTAATTTTCTCGAGTTATGTACAAAAGAACTAAAACCACTTAAGCTCGACAGTTCCCAGATTGCATTCCACAAAAGATTTTTGGAATACTTTGCTGCAGGGAAAAAAATATTTTGAAAATCGATTGAGTTTTACTGTGGTTATCGTGTTGACGGACGGACTGACCAAATTTTTTTAGCAGATTTCTCTTATTTAAACCCTACAATGAAAAACCCACCAACTTCCGGGTCCCGATCCGTCTGGTTACAAACGTCGCGTTAAACGCAATAGGCCCCTTTTCGAAGATCTTCGTATCTTGGTACAGGTCTAAAAATAATTAAAGCATTCGTAGGGAGATATATTGGACTGGATGCTTATGGACGGTGAAAGATATTGGACTGAATGTTATTAAACAGTGAGAGGTTATTGGATTAAATGATTCTAGACAGTGGAGGATGTTAGAATGGATACTACTGGCCGGATAGCTACTCAACTATTTTCTCTGTATTTTACCAGAATGTGAAACTGTAAATATATCAAAGTTCAACCTTTCATCCAACAATGCTGGGTACAACCTTCCAGCCAACAATGCTGGGTAAAGTCAAATCCTTCCTCCCTTGTAACGTAACGTTATGCCTTGGTTACGCACATACTTCTTCAATGATCCAAGAGCTTTAGGCCAAATGGTTTAAATAATAACTTGAAATGAAAACTCATTTATTAGAAAAAAGTTACAAAAGTGTAGATGACATGGAAGTGACCGTTTACATAGAGTTTTAGTCTGGAATACGAGAGATTTTTTAGCTTGCTAGTAGGGGAGAGCACATTTCTATTAAAAATGCATGCGCAACAACTGGAAACATATCAATTTTCTTTTCTCTGCCACATTTCGTTCTATTTTCGTTTGCGCTGTTTTGTATGGCTATCTAAATTTAAAACATGAGTATATTTCTCACGACTCGTACTAACTTCATATAAATCACATGGTTACATGTTTCAATAAACAAAAGACTAAAAAATGAAATAATTCACTCAAAAGAAATCTGCAATCAATAACAAATCATTTTGATAAAAGTGAAGTGAACTCTAGTACATCAGTTGGAATAAAGTCCTCTAATGTTTGAAAAGTTTTTCATCTTGAAATTATTTGGATTTTCTTAAATCGAACATGACGAATACACAGAGAAAAAATATATTCAGTGATGGTATCACATATACGAGAAATTTGATTTTACGTGGAATATCTGTGATATACCTGATTGCGTTTGTGTCATTTTATTATCAAAGCGCAGGTAAGTTCGATTCAGTTGTCGAATTTAAATTTTGCTAGTAATGCTAGTGACTTTGACCGCAAAGCTCTCATTTCACATAAAATGTTGCTCTCGCCTCAAAACTCTACATTCTAAGTATCAATTGATTTTCACTATAGAGTCTGCTCTACCTCAAGTCATCTAGCATATGATATTTACCCACACAAGTAAGAATAGGCGGAATAGGCACTTCGGCGACATGTACATGAACTTACGTGAACCTATCTCTACGATCACTGCATAAATAAAAAAAATCCAAAAATATCGTCCCTGTGTGGAATATTTTTGACACGAATTTCTAGCCTATGTGAAAAAGAATTTTTGATTACAGTCGGGCATTACATACAAAAAAAGGTACTCGATTTCCTAATATTGCAAGAAAAAGTGATGTTTTCAAGATGAAAATCCACAATATCTAGATCGTAGCTAAGACTGAAAGATTTGATACATCAGACGCTTGATGGATGTTTATTCTAGGTCGCGATGAACCTTTACAAATTGTAGTGACTCGGTAAAGAACATTATTGGTTTGAATGGACGAAGAGAAAATGGATAAGTTTTCTGAAAATCGATTGAAAGTATTTTTCTGAGCATAGCCTTACAATTGGGTCACTTATGTAGTCTCATGTGTGGGTCTTTTTGCATCTACAATGTAAAAATCTCATGGAAATTAACACTGCCACTTGTTTGATGCACAAGATTCTATAAAGTATGGAATTTTAACACACAGACATTGTAACAATTTTAATGCTTTTAGGTTTGTTTGGTAATAATGGTGTAGCACCGGCTCGATTACAGATTGACACGCGACTAAGGAACATTTTATTGAATCTACAACAAAAACCAACTCTGTTGCATTTTGCTACGTTCTGTGGACTAGATGTGGAATCTATGCTTGATGTGATAGCACTTCTCGGATCTTTAATTTCATTCGCTGGGTATTTCAATTTCATTGCAAATTTTATAGTTTTGAAAATTTTATTGAAGATTTGTGTCGCAAAACGTCTGCACCGCTCCAATCTTTACAATTTTGTGGTTTTTGTACTGTTCGCTTATGCAAGTGGCTCAACTGTTTTCAAACGATACCGATTATTTGTTACTGGAAGCTGGATTTATTTTGATCATGCTGGCACCAATGACCCGTCCCAATCAAGCAAGTCCATCGGATAAGATTTGGTTTGTAGTACTTAGATGGCTGTTGATGCGGTAAGAATATTTGCATAGATAACAGCAATTCGATGAAGCAAAATATTCCCACGTTTCAAGATATATCTTTGCAACTGGGGCATCTAAATTCATCAGCCGATGTCCCTATTGGTGTAATTTTACAGGTATAATATCAAATAAAGTGAATGAGATTCTAACGAACTTAGAATATTCCTAAACCAGCTCTGCACCATTATTTCGAAACGATGCCATTACCGACTAATTTTGCGTGGATCGCTCACAACTACTTAGCTAGTTGGTTAAAACTAACAAATATTATTGCAAATTTATCAGAACTTGGTTGCATTTGGTTGTTCTTCTTTCCTCATCGAGCAGTTCGGCGATATGTTTTCTACTGGCAGGTCACTTTACTGAGGTAGTTACGTAGAAATCTTGAAATAACAAAAATTACCACAGGTATTTCTTCAAGTCAACATAATTGCAACGGGAAATTTTGGTTACATAAATTTTATGCTACCGATTCTAATGTTGTCTTTGCTGGATGATCAATTTATAGCTGAACTAACGGTAAAACGGTAAGCTTACCGACAATTCAGCGGTGCAAAATTATTTGATTATTGGCTAATTTCATCGGTACCGTCACCTGGGTAAAGAATTTCATCTCTTTCACTCTTTCAATGTGATTTATATTAACATGAGACAAAACACATTCGTTCCCCAGGTGACTTGGTAGCGACAATGTATGGGTTACCGATGGAATTTGCCTATTATTTGAAAATGAAATAGATCGAAAAGTATGGCATGCCGTAGGAAAATTTTTTGCTCAGAGTAAGTTTTTTACCTCGATTAAAATAATTTACGAAAAAGTCAAAAGTCAATGGATAGCAAATTTTATGATGAAGTACGAAAACTGTGATGGATTTCATATTTTTCGGCATGTAGTTCATGCAACTCATCATGAAATTTGCTGTACTACGAGACAAAAGGGGACATCCACAAATCTCTTCAGTTTTTATCAATTTTTAGACATCCTTGTCACGCCATACCCAATATTTCGATACACCCATCCCCCTGCCGAGGTCAGATTTCTTAAAATTAAACGATTTTACTGATAATGATAATGAAATGATACTACTTCTACAAGTTGCAATGAACTACCATTTTTGATTGTTCAGCTCATACCACAATATAAAAAATGTGATCGTATTTGATACGGTTGGTTCCCGATTCGTCAACCGCATAATATCACTTATTCGTTAATTCGATTTTTACCGTTAGAACAATGTATTAGTGATAATTTGACTTTCTCGATAATTCGATTTTTTCTGTGGTCCATAAAAGTTACGAATTAACGAGAATCCACCCGTAACAGCTTAAACAATTAAAGAACAGAAATGTGTTTCCAGTGTAGTATCAATATTATAAAAGAATCACAAGTAGAAGACTGTCACTTGGTTGTGAGAAAAGTCAAATTTTGCACTCAGAGTGAAGTTGGTTGCAAGTTTACTTTTCATTCATAAAATCGTTTACGTTTGCTGTGAAGTTAGTTGCAATCGTTAAATTTCATGTAGAATAATTCAACTTACACAAACTACACTGTGAGTGCAAAATTTGACGTTCTCAACAGCCTAGTGACAGCCCCGGAATACAAACGAGAGAAAGGAATCACAATAGCTTTCTTAGTAGCATGAAACCAGTTTTATTATCAAGTTACGTAACTTCGTTTCATTTTCTTTAAATTTATCAAACCAAAATCGACAAAACTATTGTACACATTTTTTACATTGAGCCTCCCCTCCGTCCCGTCATCTTTCGTACTCTTTTCGATGAACCTAAGCCTCTCTAGTGCTGACGTATTTCGTGAATGAATAGAGAAATACGGCAAACATTTTCAACAAAACTAGCTGAGAAAACAAAAGAATATCGGCGATTTCGCGTAATCTGATATAAGTCGACGTGGATTGTTTTGAGAGCTTAGTGATAGAAACGTTGATTTACATTTTTCAGGCTTATGACTCATGCGTTGAAAGTGTTGGTAGTTTGCTATTTAATTTTCTTTTTAATTGCTATCATAGCTTCACCCTGGGTGGATAATTGTAAGTATTGAAGTATTTGAAATCCATTTCTCTTGATTTTGGTTCTCATTTCTAGTGAAATTTGAAGAGTTCCACCTTGAAATTCTTCGTAAATGTATTAGGCCAGCTCCATTAATTGCAGCGTTTGTGATAATTTCTACATTTTTGATCAACTTGGTAACACATCCAGCGATAACTCACACAGTTAGTCAGTGTAAGTCTCTGGTTGTCAAGAAATAGGTTAACATTTTTTACTCATTCCAGCGAACAATCATCCAGAAATTCTACGGAGTGAATGTGCTGCTGTCATTCAGCATGATCGCTATTTCGACAATCCTCGTGTCTATGGTAACAACGTGTATGTCTCTTGAAATTATATATAGCTGAACATTTCTTCCTCAGGTTCCCCATGGAAATATTGATCAAAGTACTAACATAACAAATACCGATGTAAGGCTCTTGCGAGATGTTCATTCCTAAGACGGAAATCTGCTGTTTTCCGTCCTTTTTTGAAACAGAACAGCAGTTTTCTGAACCCCCGGAATGAAAAATATTGTATAAAACTCGGAAAAATATATGTTTTTGACTAGTGTGATTGCAGCCCCTGGCTTCGCCGAGGGATACAAACCTCACACTCGTCAAAAACATTATATTTTTCCTAGTTACGTAAATAACTATTACATGTTTATGGGACCTTCACATTCCACAAACATGTAGAATGTATGTGACGTCGTTGCTTGTAAAGTTATTATTCTGACGAGTGGGTGGCTTGTAGCCCGAGCCGAACACAACTCGTCAACACAACAATTTACAAGTAACAGCACGTCATGTACTATGAATATATTTTATTTTAAAAGCTGGGGTCTTTTTATCATAAAATAAAACCGTTTCACATCATTAATGAATATGGACATGACTTTCGGAAAATGCGTAGTGAACGTTACGAAATCATTTATGAACATGCAGAAGATTTAGAAGGACCATGGACGGAATATGATTTTCTGTACAAACCGACGAACGAGAACAGCACCTTACCTTTTATTGGTGAGTGTGAATTTCCGATTGACTTAACGACTATAAATCATGAACTAATAATCATCTAGGTCCGTATTTTCCTCGCCTTGATTTCAAATTACACGAAGCTGCGACGTCAAACTACCGCATTCAACATTGGACCATTTCGTTAGCCTATCGATTATTACAAGGCAATCGGCACGTACTAGCATTGCTCGGAAAGCAACAGTCACCAATTACGTCGCCACCGAAATATGTCCGGGCAAATTTATACAAGTTTCGTTATACAACTCATTTCCATGATCAAACATACTGGATGCGATTAAAAATGACGGAATACGTTCCTATATTTTCACTTGACACAATTTCGCCGTATTTACGGTCAATGAAAATATCTCCGAACTATGTGGAAGCTGAAGTGGAATTTAAAGCAGCAAAAATGATTTTAGATTTTATGCGGAATGGACTCAGTTCATATGACGGAAGCTTTTTAATGTTTTGCATTTTATTGACGGGATTTGTAATTATCTTGACAAAAAAAATTTATCGTACTTTAAGTTGTGTGGAATAGTTACAAGGTTGTAGCAAGACAAATCGAATTGATCATTAAACATACATTCGCATTTTGTTTGTGAATACGAACGATTTTATTTATTTTTAAATATTTTGTGCTATCTAATCTTTGGACTTCTGAAATAAAAGAAAAAACAAATTGTATGTAACATGAAGAAGATAAGTGTACGAATGTACAGTAATTAATGTGATTTTAAAAATTGTGTTAGATAATGACAGCTAAAACTACATATTCTATTCAATGAAGGTGTTATTTAGTAACTGGAAAAACATCAATTAGCATGAAGGGTATAGTAAAACTGGTCGCTGAAATTGTATAGCAACAATGAAACAAATGAATGAACATAAGCAAAGACGACAGAAACAAATTAATTCTTTGGTTCTATAACAAAAATGTTTTCCACATCGTACTGAGTGATTCTCCCCATCTCTCGCTTCATGAAAACTATCGTTTACGGTCGAATTGGCTTAGTATGATCCACTCTAGAGACAGGAGTGCCCGAATTACTCAACTGATATTTATCCTCCGGCGTCGCTGTGACCAATAATAGGTTAGCGCTAATCACGCGATACTTCCTCCCTTCTCCGGTTCGTCCGTCTGTCTAACTCTTCAACAATACTCTAACGCTCCCTCTCTGTACCCATGTACCCATTGCAAACACTTGCTGTGACGAAGTGGTCATGAAAAAATAACTTAAATACGAACCACAAAATCAGAAAGTCGTAAATCGAAAGGAAGGAAAAAAGTGTTGGTGTGTTGGGGCTCTGAATTTATCAACTAAAACATCAGTATCTAATTTACATCATTGTATAATTTTTGATCAAGTTGTTTTTCTGCAAGGTAATGATATTTTAAAACATATGCGATTACATATCGACCTTGTCGTCATTGCATGTTTTTGTAAATCGATCTCGTCAAACCCCTATGAATAGAAGATTATTTTACTAGTCCTTTTACATTCGTAATTCCAGTAGAGATGGTAAAATTATTGAGGAACCCAAAGAGAAGAAGTAAAAGTACGCTGGATAAGGACAAGTAGAATACTATTTTACAGCGAAAGGTCGTCGACCTATGTCAAAGTATACGCATATTTTCCTAACGAAATGCATAACACGTCAAGCCATGAAAAATGATATGCTCGTCATGCGAATACTTTGACTCAAGAAGTTGGGCGCCAGAGCTCGATTTTTCTAATTGTAAATTTTTAAGTAATGAATTAGTATGTGAATTAGTCGTATTTGATACGAGTACATACGAAGAGCGAAGTTCTTCGAAAAGTGGTCTATTGCGTTTACCACGACGATTGTAACCAGTCGATTTGAGGGAGGCAAAAGAGGGAAGCATCGATCATAGTCCTTAGATGCCGAATCTGTAAAAAAAAATTGTCCGTGTTTCTGTCCGTCAATACTACAACTCTAGTAAAACTTGACCGGTTTTCAAATTTTTTTCCCTGAATGGTAATCGAAAATCTTTTGTTTGATTGAATCTGGGCATTGCCGGGCCAAGGACCGCTGAGCTACATAAATCGGATAAATCTTAACCGATTTTGTTGATTCTCTTTCTATTTGAGGCGTAATCGAGTGCCGAATTTTATTCAGAAACAATCTTGAGCCCGGGACATCTGCTTAGGGCCCCAAGTGGGCCTTAGATAGATCCTAAGGCCTGCCCAAGAACAAAAAAATTTTCGGTACGTTTTAGAGAAAATTGAGGCGATCATTTTTTCCATGGAAATATGCATCGGAGGATTCTCCTTAGTGCTCTTGGTCGGTTTTGTGGAGATTTGAAGTTGTTTTAACAGTTTCTTTAGGCGGGTTTTTCAATATTGCATTTTTGGCAATTTCCAATACAACTTAATGTTGACGTAATTTCATATACTCCAGCGTCAAGGCAATATTTATTTAGATTTAGTTCGAGTCTTTTTGTTGCATCTGTTCTGTTTGTTACATCTATTCTGATGCGTACGGGTGCCTTGCATATGTTTTTAAACTTTTTCAGTTATGAATATTTAAAGAAGGTCTTCAACGTCCCATTCGATCAGCATCAATTGTTTTTCCATCAGGAACATCGAAATAAAATTTACCGTTCCATAACAAATCTCCTTCTTTCGTAGTTCCCGTTAAATTCAACATGTAATGGCCTGTAGGTAGGAACACAAACTTGAACAATTCTGAATTTACCGGAATATTTTTAAACTCAAGTCGTCCAACACTCTCAGGACATGTGACCGGTCGATTTCTTCTCAGATGCTTATTGACCACTGGCATTACTATGTCCAGGATCTTTGATGGCGCTTTTTTGTTAAAGTAATCACAAAGATTAATGTCCAAATTGATAAGAAAAAGTTTATATCCCGCTCGAAATCGATAGTACAACTGACAATAGCCAATTATGTCAGTCACTGGTTTTATGACATAACTCGAAACTGTTAGAGACTTTTTCAATCGAGAAATGAAATTCAACTTGCAAGTACTATTTTCACTTGCATATTTCTGACCGAAAGCACAAATCACATGATCCATGTACAGATGTTCCTATATTGACCAAAAATTAGGAAATTTCGCTCTACAAAGAAAATAAATTTTACTGTAGCTGTACTTCCACTACATGACCTTGTATTGAAAATAATTAGAAAACCAAAGGCCAACGCCCAAATAACGACAAATATTTCAAATTTAAAACCGTTCATTGTCGCATCTATACTCGTTGTGTGAAAAGTTTTGTTTTAATTCATTTATAAACCGATTAAAAGCTAATGGACTTAAAATTATTTTTGATAAATTGGGAAAGGATGCGCGTGACATTGATAATGATCTACAATCGTTAAATACATTTATTTGTCTACTAATCTTAGGCTATTTAGTTACGTCTCCGAACAATGAAGAAGAGGAGACTTCGCATAGATTCACATACAGACACTTAAAGCAGAAGAAAAGGACGAAATTTTTTACTGCTGGGGTTGCTTACAGGCGTGCGCCGGCGCACGCCGCGCTGATCGCCAGCCGAATAAAAGCAAAATAGGTTCGCCGCCGCCGCTGAAAATATTTGGGACGTGCGCCGATTTGCCGCGGAAAGTAACAAAACTGCATCGCAAATATTCACGCCCTTCGCGTGACTTTGGCTTACGTTAAGGTGTACTTTTCATGGTGAATAAACTGACAATGACATCATTTTTCGGGACGAAATTTCATATTCTTTAACATAAACGGACGCCGAACTGAAAGCGTGGATTGCGTACTTTACTTTTCCATGACGGCATTGGAACCTGAACTCAGGTGGGAATGTCTTCAATATAATAGTAGATTATACACCTGCGGGGAAATTTTTTTATCTTCGACGGGGAGGTTTGCATACCGAGCCGAAGATGAGGGATGTAATCCTCCGAGTTGATCAATAAATTTTTCCGCAGATGCATTTGCTATTTTAGTCACCAAAGCAAAAAATCAACGAAACAAAGTTTGACACCAGCAATAATGTATTATTTAACGCCCTAGGAAAGCACTGCAGTGATAAAATAACTTTCCCAGAGACATGGGGGAGCCCAGCCTCTACCTTTTCGAAACCCAAATAACTGGAAAACATTAAACGCAAAACGTACAGTACCTACCACTGACCACCATGGGTTTTATTAAATCATAAGTAGAGCCTGATAATGAAATTTTCTATATATCATGTCTTTTATAGTCTAGTTTTTGTGTTTGCTGTCACCCAAGCAAAGTTGCTTACTCTCATCGATATTGTAAATAGCACATTAGTCAACCTAGGAGACTCCGTTATTTCGGACAGGCGTAGGAAGCACGTTTTAATGCGAATTCAAATTTGTCATAATAATCGTCTTTCCACACAGTACTTTCAACAGGCAACATTTTACCAGATTTATTAGCAGAGTGATGGGGTCAATTTTTTGCTATCATTTTTAAATATTCTCTTATTTGTTTAAATTTTTTGTAGTCACATACCGCGACGCAAATGCTACACAGGTATGTATAGCTGAAAGTAAATACTAACACACGAATATTGAATCTGTGTCGATCGTTTAATGTTCGCTGTATGTTCAAAATATTGGTATTAAAAAACAAAATCGATTGCCATAAATTACGTCACAGTGACTAAGTAAAAAAGAAATGTACTGAACAAAAAAGAAATAATCGCATGGTTAGTAATATCGTTAACGTAATCGAATACAAATTTCCTGTGAATAAGATGAGGTATGCAAATTATTGTCAAGATTCGTGGGAGTAAACAAACGTTTAAAATATTGCTATTTGTTCACATGGTTCACGTTAAAGAAATGTCGCTTAAAGAAAACATTCTTGGGGTTTTTTCCTATTAGTGAAAAAATTCGCATAAGTTTTTTTTTCCTCAAAAGATTTCCAGCTGAACCATTACAAACAAGAAATACAACACGTCGAACGGGTTTATGTAACGCATGCTATTATAATTTTAATAAAACGTTTGCATCAACATATCAATTAAAATGACTGGCTGCACTAAATTTTAAACATGAATGAAAGTAATATAATGCAATGTTTTCAATGTCGTTGTCTATGCTTATTAAGTACCAAGAATATTTTTTATAAAAATTAAAATTTGACCTATAAGGCAAAGAGGGGAAACCGATTCTTAAAAATCTTGTCGCAAGCTAAAAAATTATTTTAAAAATATTTAGAAAACTACTATTTAAAAAAAATCGCATAGTTTGCAAATTTTTCAAAGAAAACCTCTAAATAAATCGTTAAAAAATTCCAAAACAAAATATTTGATTTTATAAAGTCCTGCAACTTTGTAAATTATGACTACAAGCTGGTGCAATACATGAATCAAACGTAGAATTTGTTTAACTCTTCTCCACAAAGTAGAATTACACAGAAATTGTTGTAGCTGTCCAGACACGAATACTATCTGATGGGTCGAAGAGAAGAGTAATGAGATGAATTCTTCATGCGTTATTATAAGATTATCGATTCACTGAGACAAGTTGAGAATAACCGTTCAAGTATACGAGCAAGCGTGTATTCAATATACACGCGAATGATTTTAGCGATGGTAAGTCGAACGGTAACTAAGAATTGGTAGAATTTCATTACGAAGCATGACATTTTTGTAAATCTTTTTTTTTTTTATTTGATTTATCGATCTACGTGCACCAAAAATTACAGGAAAAACACAAACACATTGCCATTTACTTATTTCTTCCTTAAGAGTTCCTTTAGAAAAGCGTGAAATAGTACAAGAAAAGAAGTCCGATTGCTTTGCCGAAGGTAGTCCTATTTTTTAAATCGGAAGAATTATGTATCCTTGATCCCTCTAGACGGATAAATATGAGAATAAAAGCAATAAATTCTTATTTAACATCTCAAAAATTGGCGTTATCCGGGAGACCTATCGTCGCGTATACAATGAATTAATCTACTTGACCAGCAGGTAATGCAAAAATAGTAGATTACAGTGGGGGATGAGGAAATAAGTCATTACATGAGGGATTCATTTTGTGAAATGAGCCAAACTCAAGAGGGTGTTTTTAAGCAAAAAGCTTTGAAAGCTGTTCTTTCACTGTATTTTTGGGAGTTGTTTACATATTTTTTTCTCTCATATGGCTTTATTACAACACTTAATGAATTAAATGAAATCTTGAGGCCTATTACTTGCTTTTTTTGATGGGCACCAAAAATTTCTTTCTGGCAGCAGGCATACCCGAAACCTCAAAAGTCGTTGAACAATTATCTTGACTATTTTTATGAATCAACAATTGACATGATTTTTAATGAAAATTCAGGAAAACTACAATTTGTTGCAGCATCCAATCAAAACTGCTTGATTCAATAATTAATAATAAATTTTACGTAGATTTTTTAATTTTGAACGAAAAAATATCGCGAAGCAAAATTTTTAACGTCTTACATATCGGGTAAATCTTCGAGTTTAGTGCGGCGTCGACTTAGGTTAAGGTATTTCATGACGAAATGCATAAAATGACAAATACACAATTTTTCATCGTTTGACATGTTTCAATGATATAAGCCGGTACCGCACTAAACTGCCGTGCAAATCATAAAAACCTTGAGATGAAAGAGAGAAAAGATTTCGTATGAAAAAATCCATACAAAATCTTTTCTCTCTTTAATCGCAAGGTTTTTATGATTTGCACGGCAGTAAAAGAGTGAATTGTTATGTATGTCGCAGGAAAGGATTTGCTATTGCAGAAGTTCAATTATCTTTGTATTGTTGAAACAGACGTTCGACTGAGTAGGTTTCAACAGACTTCTGTAAAATTTTGACCAAATGACACAGTTGAGGTGGTTCGTGTCAAAGATAGACAAGCTTGTGTATTTCGAAATAAATAAAGAAATAGAATTTTATGTACGTAATGATGAAAACAACACACAGCTTCAGGCGATGAATGTTCAGAAGTGCAGGATGTCCAAAATCCAGATGGTACGATGCAGCTCTGGACGACTTGAAAACTGTGAGAGCATCCAGCTGGGAGACGTTAGCTGCGGATAGACCCCTAAAGGGTTGTAGTGCCGAAAAAACCTATTTTATTAAGACAATACACGAATTTCTTAAGAAAATGTCAAATATTGGACTACGACCCAAGTGCGTATCAAACTATTTGTATTATATTTCATTTAATGCCCTAGTGCACTCTGACCACTCTGACAAAACAATATACGATTTAAACGATTCGTAGAAATCGTTACCAATTGTAAATTCTATATTTTTTTACAAACAATATGAGTGATTAAAATGTTAAGTATAATTGTAAACTTGAAAAACTTATAAAAATGCAGTTCAGGGGGGTCACAAATTGTATGGGAAAATTGAATAAAAGTCTGCAATTTACACAGTTATGGACTCGCCACTTAACTTGAAATGTTTCGATCAAGTAACGAAGAAATTTTGCAAGTGACTGACGTTTCTTGAAGGTGTCAGTACGTCTAAATGATGTGTTCGTCAATACTTTCCACGTGAAGAACATACATCAGTAACTTGCTTCGACCCCTACAGCGGCGCTGGAGGTCTTGCTTTCGTCAGCTTATTTTTGAAGCAAGAGGCTGAAAGGGCAGTGGCAAGACTTTACCGAGGCGGCCAATGGTTCGCGTTGGGAAGGAATGTGGGCCATGCGGGTATTCTTAGTTCTTTAGAAAGAGATTTCGAAGAGATGTCAATGCCTTCGGACGGGATGGAAACGCAGTTTCGGTTTGAGAAGAACTTTGAAACGGTCTTCCCAGGGAGGGAGGAATGGTGGGGGCATTAGGATCTCAATACCTCTTGGGAAATACCCGACAGTGTTCCAAGCGGAGGCCCTAGCGGTCGGGAGGAGCTGTGAAACTCTGATGGAAAATCAAATTGCAAACAGACGAATCGCCATTTGCTCGAATAGCGAGTCAGCGATAAAGGCGCTATCGTCTTATAAGTTCGCGGCTAAATCGATACTGGAGAGCAGTGTGGCACTGGAGGCCCTTTCAGAGAACAATGAAGTGTCACTGGTGTGGGTTCCGGGTCACTCAGGCGTTCCAGGCAACGAGTCAGCCGACGAGCTGGCAAGGCTGGCTAGCGAAACCGCATTTGAAGGTCCTGAACCAGCTCTTGGGATTCACACCGAGCTGGTAATGGGACTCATTAAGAGGCGGACTCGCGAGAGGCATCAAAAGTCTTGGGAAAGACTGCGCTCCTGCAGGCAGGCCAAAGAGTTCTTGGAAGGATGCAACTTGCAGACTACTAAAGATCTTCTAAGCCTTAACAGGAGAAACTTGAGGTGGACGGTGGGAATGCTGACGGGACACAACACGCTGAGATACCACCTGAACAAGATGGGACTCAGCAATGACCCGAACTGTAGGAAGTGCGGGGACGTGCCTGAGACAGCTAAACACTTCCTGTTACACTGTCCAGCGCTTGTGGGCTTGAGGATTAAGTGGCTAGGAGACTTCTACCTCACATTGGAAGAATTTCGAGAAATACCGGTAGCTAACGTTGTTTCTTACAGTACAGGAAGCAAATGGCTTGACCAGCTCTCTGCTTGAGGGATTCAAAGTTTGCCTTCATCACCACATGTCACCACACAACCACACAATAGCCCACATCATACTATCATCACTTCACAGCATCACCACACAACCGCACAATAGCCCACATCATACCATCATCACTTCACCGCATCACCACACAAGAATAGAATTAGCGAAAATTGGGTTTGGCACAATGGGCCCAATGAATAAGGTTCGGAATGGGTCGGTTCAGGTCGGACCTGTGACCTGAAACCTATTGACCTGAAATTTTCAGGTCAGGTTCAGGTCGATATTTTCTCAACCTGAACCTGACCTAATGATATCAGGTCGAACCTGAACTGACCTGAACTGACCTGAACCTGACCTGAACCTGACCTGATTGACCTGAAATCATTTAAATGCTTTGAATATTCTGCAAAGGAACCAAAAATACTTAGAGCTGACGAGATGAGAAAATTTTGGTGCAATAGATAATTTTATTTCAAATGTAGACGAAATTACATTGTATATACACGGTATTTTGTGATCTATTAATTAAATGCAATTATGCTTTTTTATTGCAAAAGTGTTACACAAAGGCATCTGTGTGTGAGTCACATGGGGTTCGTCCATATAAAGGACGCCCGCTTTTAGGGAGAACAGTTTTTTTTTCCAAAAGTCCAGTTTTTTCTTCTTTGAGGCCTTTCATAAAGCATGTTACTCATAAATGAAGGTTTTTCAGAACCCCTCCCCCTGTCACACTACCTCTAACACCTCTCCTCTTCGATGTGTGAAAAAAAAATTTCATTCCTCTTCCAACGATAGAATTCACTTGGAGCACTACTTGAACTACATAAGTTTTTTATTAGTGGTTCTTGTGAAAAACGTTCCCCTTAACCACCTCCACAGCATATCTTAAGTTTTTGTAGGTTTAATGCACTATAGGTTAGCACGGATCCACCTGTGTTGGTCGCCGCGACCACCCGATTCGCGATTTTTACATGAGAATTTTCGAAAACATCAGTCAGGGCGAAAGCTGTATCCGCTCTGGCACTTTGCAAAGATTTTTACTATCCACATTGTACAATGATATTTTCTGAATATAACCTGTGGGTTTCAGGTCAGGTTACAGGTCAACCTGACATAATTTTTCAGGTTTCAGGTCAGCCTCAGGTCGAACCTGAAATTCAAAATCAGGTTCAGGTCAGAAATCAGGTCATGACCTGACCTGAACCTGATCAGGTCGAATTGACCTGTTCCGATCCTTACCAATGAAGCTGGCCTAAGTGCTTCAAGCCAGCAATCATACAAGGGGTAGTTTTTATTCATTGTTATTTTATGTAAGCTGCCCTTAAATAAAATCAAAAAATCAACTTGCTTAGAACTGTTTTCCGGTCGTTATGTCCGTAACTTTAAGACAACACAAATTTTTGGACCACCCTAATGTATGCGTTGTAATAATTTAGCGTGTAACGTTTTTGTAGCGTAATTTTAAGTTCTGTTTCGAGTTGAATTATTTATCAATTTAAATCCCGTTTTAAATACAAAAATCTGAAATTTATTAAATATTATAGTTTATCAGTCACGATTCATTCATTTCCTATTTCATTTGCTGGTTCATGACTTCGATTTGTAAGCGTAAAGTTTATTCGATCGATTTGCATGAGATTTCTATTGCGACATTAAAAATCAGATCAAGGAAATAGCCTCTTCATAATACTTTTGCAGTTGGTTCAATGAGCAATGAGTCAAAGGAAAGTGCGGAGGGTGTAACAAAAATGGAACAAATATGAGTAAAATAGCAGATCAGCAGGACCAGCACAGGTTCCTAACAAGAGCACTGGAACCCATAGTTACGTGAGCAATAAAGTTCGCCTCATTGGCCTTTACGTCATGACATCCTAATGTCCCAGAGTCGTAACTTAAGCACTAAAACCCGAGTCGCAGCATCAATTTCGTGACAAAATATTTGTAGAATTTTCCCACCCAGAGCAAAAATATTTCTTCCATTTCATATATTCGAAAAAGATTTACCCACCTTCGGAAAATCGTATTTTTAGCCATTTTTACGACCATATCTCCCAAACCCATTGCTCACTTCGAACTAAGAACATGGTTTTGACGTATTTATCAGGTAAAAAAAAAGACGGGGAACAAACAGAAATTCTTTTTTGTTTTCGCATCTATGCTGCGTTCACAAATACACAAACGGAAGGGCAAAATCAGTGCTTTTTGTGGGTGCAAAAACGGTGGAATATGAATAATTATCTCTTCAAAATTACATCAGAGGTGTAACAAAGTTTCATCAATCGGAGTGTGTTGTAAAAACAATGAAAAATTGCGTGGGCGACTTTCATCTACGTTCATTGCGATGTCAAATTCAGTCGTTTTTTACGCATCAATAAATTTTTTTATAAAAGAAAGTTACTACTTACTTGTAACTATGAGCAATACTTTTGGCTAGTCCATTTCCCGATCCGCATGGAATTATCCCAATGGATATTTCACTAATTGCACGTTCCCAATCAGCCCGCTCAAACATTCCATTAATCACTTCAAAATACAATCCATCGCCACCAACCACAACTATGTACTTATAAATATGAATGTCTTTGTGTCTAACGTAATCTCGTGCATAATTTGCATGTTTTGTAACATGCAATTCATATGGGATTTCAGCTTCCAGAAATATCGGCGCCACCCGCTGTTGAAAGGTTTCCCTAGCTTTACCCGATCCAGACTTTGGATTGACCAAAATCAATACTTTTCGCATGTCTTTCATCGTGTAACCATTGGGCGACATGGACATCCGATCAGTAAGTAGTTTTTTAACTGCACTTCTCCATTTTTGCGCTTCCTTGTTGTTGTCATCATATTTATCAAAAGATCGAAATCGTAGCGTGAGCGTTGTCCGTTCGCGCAGACCGCCACGTCGATTTTTCTTCAATATATACGCATAAATGTATAAATATGCGCTGACATCTGTTTCATCCAAATCAACCGAATTATCTTCAACAACACGTAACTGCGATTCACCACCTGGCAACGATGAGCATGCACATGCTGCGGTTGTATTACGTTTCCGTTTACTACGTAAACAGCGACAACCAATTATGTCTTCCAAAAGAATTGTCTGTTCTTTGGAGGAACCATTGCTCTTTTTGCGTAGGCTCAAACCCTTCTCGGTTAAACGAACTTGGAACACTGTATTCTTTTTCGATGTGATGTAGAATGTTTCGACTAAATAAACGGACGGTTGATCTTGGGCGTTTGTTGTCGTTGGTAAATCCTGTGACACATTGCCCAATGATAGTTCTTGAATTTTGATTTCTTCATTCATTATTTACAAATAAAATGGGAGAAGATAACCTTCAACTTTAGTTCCACTTAAAAAGTTATTAACACCAATCATACGATTGCATCTGCAGTTGCACTTGTGGAATCACTTATGATTGAACGTTTGTTTGCATTTTGCTGCAATCATCGGAATTTTTTCACACAGAAACCACAACGTCTTATCGATTTCAACAAAATCTCTTGAATCGACCCGATTATTGAAAGACAACAAACGTTTTAACAGCTCTACCACACAAATTGCCAATTTTAAATAGACTCATGATAAAGTATATATATGTACTCTGCTACTGTAGTCTTTTGTTGCTTTTTTATACAACTAGATGTTTAGCAAAAACAATATTTTTCTTAATATGTGTAAAGATATGCATTGTGTGGTGATGCCTGTTTTCCTTCGTATATGTAGAATCGTGTATACACACCGATGACAGCCCTCCGTTGACATAACATGTATTTTTAGCACAGTCAACGTGATATGAGAAGCCGCTTATCATACACATACATGGATGTGATCAGAGCGTGATCAGCGTGATTAGTTTTCTGGGTTTTCATTAGGTTTCAGAGGTTTCAGAGCATTTTGAAGGATTTTAGATAAGCTAAAAAATCTTATCGCAAAACTATGTTTCGCTTAAAGCAGAAGAGAGACTCACAGTGATGTTACAGCTCGTCCAAAGTGAAACTGATACGAAAAATAAAAATCTTTTGTTTAAAAAAAAAGATTTGTACATTTCGTACGAAATTCATTTTGGACGAGCTGTACTTGAAAGTATTACCAATTTCAGTTTGAAAAATTACGAGAATGACAACACTCAAACTAAGTGTCAAAATAAATCCCATTTAAATCATATAGTTCAGATCGAAGTCAGATCTTCACACTAATTTTTGTTGAGAGTTCAGATGGTTCAGATCCGTCTCAATTTGTTTGATAAGAGGCACTCTTGACTTTCTTTACATTTTTATTTTAAAACAGTGCATGTATGACTGACTCACAGTGGGCGAAATCGTCTTCTGTGTTTTACTAAATCTATTACAGTGACCGAATCCTTAGATTGTGCAACTTTTCATTTTACCAGCTGGTCTACAAGTACATTGACAATGAGCAACGTCATAAGCATAAGACATTCTTAACAAAAACATATGCAAGGGACCCGTACGCATCAGAATAGATGCAGCAAACAGAATAGATGTTGCAAAAAGACTCGAATCTATCTATCTAGAGCACTTATTAGAGTCCTCTGACCCATACTTCCATGGACAAAAATATTCGCTACTTTTTTCTGAATAACACTGAACAAAAAACCTCATCATTGAAGAAATATTTACGAAAAACCACCGAATAACGGTTAGGGTCGCGTAGCGTCAGTAGGGCCCACACTAAGGACTCTACATCCCGAACCACTCTAAAGATTTTCACTAATCTAATTTCCATAATTTTCTGAGGTTCAAAGTACTTATGACCGAGCGAGTTAGTGCATGCAAGTACTAATTCCTTTTAGAAGAAAAAAAAAGTGGAAAAATTAACGGTTTTTAATATTTGAACTGTTTGGAATTATGTTGTTTGGTAATGTGCAAAAAATAGAGTTGAAGTATTGTGCTTCTAAAACAGGCACTGCGCGCCCAAATCCGGACTAGGAAGGACTTTGGAGTCAATGATAACCAACAATGTCGCTTCAATTAAATGCGACCGTATGAAGGGGACTTCTCTAAGAATGTGTCTGACTGGGATCGGCGAGATGCACCAAGTCTGTCATGTGAAGTCTGAAGTCGTGATTTTCTGATATCCATGTCTTTTATTTAAAATCTTCAAGAGCGATTTCCGTTCTAATTTCGCCGAGCTATGATCGAAAAGTTTTACCAACCTTCAAAAAACCAAGATTTTGACTACTTTTTCGACCATGACTTCGAAAGTTCTTAACCGATTTTGCCCAAATTCAAATTCGTTTTATCTTTCAATAAAAAAAAACGATATGGACAATCGGACAGGGTTTACCCGATTTACGTAGAAATGTCTGGCCCATAGTGATAGCTAAATACAGAGGATTTCAATAATGAATGATTTGTTCGGAGAGAGTAACGATAACTTTTTGGACTCCAAATAATAACTATTCTTGAGATACAGTCGATACAGTTTGGCTTATCAATCTTATCTTGACATCCAAATATGACGCTGCTGATCCGGTTCATTAACATTTTCTGTGTTTTAATCGTTTTAATGGTTTCATATTCTATTCCGATATAGATAGGAGCAGAACACGATCTTCGTTGATCGATCAAAACTCACACTTCTTAATTTTTGATGTTCTAATTTTTTTAGAACAGATGGAAAGGACTGGTGCGACTGGTGTAAAAGACCGTAATGACGAAAAAGTAGTGGGGGTTATGTCAAAAACAAAAAGCCAGGAGATCTGTCAAATCATTGAACGTTATGAATTTGAACGGATTTCCTGAAAATGAAAGTAATAAATTAAAAAGTTAAATATTTTAAAATTCGCAATGGAAACTTGTTTCACTTGGTTTTCGGCTTTAATTTTTTCAACTGGATTAATCGTCGGTAAGTAATTGGATTGTAGCAAACATGTCTTTGTTTACGTTTGAAGCAAAGTGACAAGTGTCCACCTATTATGCAAGGTGTGCATTCATTTTTTTATTTTTAAATTGTTTATCCCAGATATTTCCGTTGCTACTTACTACATCACGTTTAATCAATTAGCATGGGGATTGTACACTGCGTTGATCATTTTTGTGCCATCAATTTTGTGTCAAATTTATTCGCTGTGGCTTTTTAAAAAGGAAACCAATCATTTAAAAGCGTCTGCAGTCTGCGTGCATTTGATGCTTTGCGGCATTCTGTACAGGTAGGTCAGGGTGGACTTAATTCTAATGACAAGACGTCTGTATTTTGTTTTGGCAGATATCATCACATACTACAACGCATCGATAGATCCAAAGCGTCGAATCAAGAGTTAAATGCCATACGAAAAGCCATCAACAGCGTAAATTCCGTTCAAACGTTAAATGCAATCTTTCAATATTGTCCACAATTTTTACTTCAATCGTATCTAATCATTTATCGGGAGAACAAGTCGATTTTCACAGGTAAGACAAATTAAAGATCCATTTGCATCCATCATTTTTGAAGTGCTCTAGACGGAGGCTTTCATGCAACACAATGTGTCAGTTTCCATCCGTTGAGAGCTCACAAGAGATGGTGACTACTTCCTCGCTAAGGAGAAACATTTTTTAACTTCTGCTTTCTTGCGACATCTCCTGCTTAGTCGTCACAATAGAATTAACGACTACCCAAATGCCGATGGTTGCTTAAAAGAGATTTTGCACGGGCAGTTGAACGTACATACGACCGTCTGTTCTTGGAGGCCCCTCCCCGTCTGCATCCTGTTTCATTGTCGACATGCGGTGTAATATCTCTGTTCTGAAGCTTGTCCAACTCTTTGTTCATTATAAGACTAATGTCATGTGGGTGAACATAACTTTGTAGTTTATAAGTGACCTACCAGACATTCATGAATTATTTATTGGAATTCCACACAGAATTTGTTCCAGGAGGTTAAATTTCGTCATTAACGGCGTTGTAATTTTTCAGGTATATCAGCTAGTTTTGCAGCGTTCTCCTTAGTTTGGTATTTGTTCATTCGTTTCTACTATTGGTCCAAGCGATACAACGACGAAATTTCATTCGAGTGTCAACCGAGCAGCGGTCCAGTTCAAATAATTGATAATTTAACAACATCGTTCAATGAGAACAACCAATGTAGACTGTCGAATACCTCCTCCACCATCACAAACAATTTCAATCAAAAGAACTTGACGGACCTGAAAAACTTCGAAAAATCCGTTTTCAAAACGGACGAAAATAATCTCAGCTCAAAGAGATACGGCACTGACAAAAATATCGAAAAGGATAAAATTTTTAATTTCAACAAACGTAAACCGATTTACGATCAAACCAATTTCGAAATTGCGGATAAACACGACAACTCGTTGATTTTCTTTGAATATGATGAAAGCTTAGGGTCGGGTAAACTCGACATATCAGCCAAGGGACTCCACGTGCAATGTGTTGACGATCGTAGTACGATGAAAAAAGAATTTGGGATGACGAGTCCGACAAAGGGAGATGAGGAAAAATGTGTTACCACAGGTGGCAGCCGAAACAGTTTATTGAAACGAAAAGGAATATGTTCATCGCAAGAAATGTTGTACCTTGTGGACATATTGAACGACAACATTTCACCAGATGAAGTTGATATTCTGGCTAAAAGTCTTCTGGACATGGGCGGTGACTGTAGCCTACAAACAGAGTCGGACAATGACCCTTTGGATAATTCGAAATTGTTGGAACATTTCCCGGATGTTATCGACGATAAACTGTTGTTGGAGAATATCGACGCGGTCATTTATGAAAATCAAATCATTTTCCAAGAACGAATTCGGAAAAATAAGTTGACAATACAAAATCTAAAGATTCAAGACCAGATGCTGTCGAAATGCATGGAAGATATGAAAATTTTACCGTGTTGTGAAATACTTAGCATTAGAGACTATGAGAACATGTGTTTCCAAAACATCAGCCGACAGAATCGAGGTATGAAACACTGGCGAAACTATTTACATGACATCGACACGAACAATCATGACAATTCAACTGTGCAGCATAGTAGTTACTACATAGACACCACCAATACTGATACATTGACCAATTCATTGTCCGACCTGTATATCAACGAAACGGAAAAGGTTGCTAGCGACCGACAAAAGTCTTGTGATAATGTTGAAGGTGAAAGAACGAAAAATGACAAATGTAGAAATAAATTAAAGACTGACATTGAAAACAGTTGTGAAACGTTGAGTGACGATCTGTATATTGTGATGGACAGTGGTGCGTATGCAATACCCGAAAAAAATGCACTCGTCGCAACTATTAACTCCATAAACATTGATTCACCGGTGAAACGATGTGCAAACTCAGGGAAAAAATAATTAAATATTGGCCAAAAACTGTAACAAAAGGACCAATTTGTTGCAAGGGGATGTAATTTTTTCCTCTACAGCCTAAAAACATTTTTTGCTTAATTTTTCACACTCCTTTGTCAACCTTTTTCCACCGATGATAATGCCAGTGAATGATCGAGAGCTCTTAGACTGGTGCAATTTGTAGGTACATTAACTACCTATTTTTGAGTATATTTTAACCCATCAAAGTACTGATGTAACAGTGACAGTGACAAGCAACGGAAAATGATATGTTTGTTGGCCTTGGCTCTTCATCATGAACATAAGCCGACATCGCAAAAAAACGCGTGGATTTAAATCGACAAACTTTTCCATTTTCTTTATAAATTTGCTGACACGAAACATTCTTGTTTACGTGAGTCACGTTAGGACAGTGTATGTGCTTCTTAGGCTCAAGTGGAATTTATTAAAAATACTTTACAAAGCAGAAGAGAAAAATGCCTTCACTCTAGGAAGGATAACTATCCTATGAGTCTCTTTTGGACGGTTGATTTTCGATTTTAAGCACTAGCAGATCGAATACTACATGTGAAATTGTCTCGAATCTCATTTACACACGAAAGGACGAAATCGCGAGAACACTTCAGAAAAACTAATTTTCGGTCACGTAACGATTTTACACGTTTTAGTGTTTCATAAAAATTTTTAAGTTTTCAGTTTTTCCAAGAAGAAATACGTTTTACGTATGTCGGTTCTATGAAAAGTTTCTCTTCGAGGAAACACAGAAGTGTGCAAAGAATCTTGCCAAAAAATAAACTACACTTGGAGTCGTAATCTTAACAAAATAGTTTTTCTTTGATAAGAATTACATATAAAACATATAGAGGAAATAATTGAAACTTTTAGAATTTCCACTTCCGGTGAATGGACCAAAAACTTTGTGCCTATTAAAATAAATATAGCAGGAAAGTTACATCAAAAGTATTATTAATATTAAGAAAACATGTAAGAAACGAATTGAATAAAAATATTGAATAGAACTAACTTTCCTATTTTATTCGAAATTGAATTTGCACATTAGCCAGATTCACGTCGAAAAAAAGGTCCACACCACCATCCAAATATTTTCTAAAGTTTAAGTCGAAATAAATTTTTTTAAATAAGAATATTTAGCAAAAACTCTCTATAATGGCTCTCAGGCGAACTCGGCAACGCATCTTTATACGTCGTCATTGGCCTCCGTTATAACTTAAGCGATTGTGAATCGCATCGCAGAAATACAAAGGCGGAAAAGAGACGGCATCTCTTTTTCACACTTGCAGTAGCAAAGTTATATACCGCTATAGGTTACACAATCTCAGTTCAAGGGTTCAAATTTATTGTGTTCAAAAATTATAAGTTGAAATTAAAATGTAAAATACTGAGGTATGTACCATTTAACATGGCATTCGAAATAGGGCGCATGTTCATGAAGGTTTCCAGTATTAGACCTGTCCAAAATTCTAAGTTTTCGAAAAGTTGGGTGATCAGCCTAGAAAACGGTGTCAAATGTTCCACCAAAAAAAAGTTTCTATGTGTCGGATGAAATCCGTTGCGATTTAATGGGTGCTCAATGACAATAAAGGCAAAAAATTGCCGAAATTCAAGCATGAATATCTACATGGGCAAGTGTCCGATATTCTTGTTATTGAGCTTGTTTTGCATGTTTGTTCTTCCTATAATAATTGTTTCTAAGAAGCAAGACTAAAACAATTCTCCGTATGAGCTCTGCTTACTTGAAGTGAATCCCATTTTTGCAAAAATGTTTCACTACTTTAATCGTGTGGAACTCATACAAGGGATCGATTTCGAGTATAGCTTCTAAAAACCGACTTTTAGAGGGACAGGAAACCTACAAAAGTCGCTCATTAACAATAAATTCGGACACTTGCTTGAATTTATGCTATTTTTCGCCTTTGACGTCATTGAGCTCCCATCAAATCGGGTCGGATTTCACCCGACCCATAGAAACTATATTTCGGTGGACTATTTGACATTTTAATTTCATCTTATTTTTGGAAATAGTGGACAGTACAAGTGAACAACGTAGCTCCAATATGTTAGGAGCAATTCCTAGGAGCATTGGTTTAATCCAATTTCAATTGTTACTATTGTTGATTACTGACTTTGGTTCATGTATAGTGATTTCCACGCGTTTTTTACGATTTTCTAAGAATTTTCCGCAGTTCGGATCGTCAAATTTATGTTTTTTGTTGTAATGGTCGTAATGGTTCGTAATGTAACGCGACATGCACAAATATCGTGACCGCCACTGAATAACCGTCTCGTTTGTATTTTTCTCAATTTTTCTGGTCTTCATGTCATAATTTTCCTATTTAGAACGAAGTTCTTCGAAAAGGGGTCTATTTCGTCTAACACGACGTTTGTAACCAGTCGAATTTCGACCCTGGAGTAGGGGGGGGGGAGCACCGATCATGGTCCTAAGGATGACGAAGCAGCAATAATAGTATTTTATGGGATTGAATCTGGCCACTGTCGTTTAAGTGGTTTTCGGTCTTTTGTTCATAACTCGAGTAAATATTTTCCGATTTTCATAATTTTTTTTTGTTTGAAAGTTCTGGGAATTTGGGCACAAGCCCAAATGCGTTTATGAATATAATTCGTTACACGGTTACCTCTCAAATAGAAAAAGAATCAACAATCAAACAAAAACACGTTGGGCCTAGTTTCAGGGTCCTGGCTGAGTCCAAGGGCATCTTATCAAAAAACTTTCTTCCATAAAATTCGAGACATTCCTAGACTTTTCGATTAAATTTTTTTCTTTTGAAAATCGGAAGAGAATTACTCGAGTTACACAAAAAACATGCAGGGCCCTAGCAGAGACTCGTTTTTAGTGCCCTCAAATCCAAAAAAGTTTCTTCTATAAATTGTCGGTCATGGCCAGAATTTTCAAACAAAAAAAATTATGAAAATCGGAAAAGATTTACTTGAGTTATGTACAAAAGACTAAAAACAACTTAAACGGCAGTTGGGCCTACCCTACAGTGCCCAGATTCAATCCCATAAAAGTTTTTCGATTCCCTTTCAGGGAAAAAAAAGTTTTTGAAAATCGGTTGAGTTTTACGTTGACGTTGATTAACGGACGGACGGATATTTTTTTATTGCTGATTCGCCATCTAAGGATCATGATCGATGCTCCCTCTCTACTCTCGGGTCGAAATTTGACTGGTTACAAACGTCGTGGTAAACGCAATAGACCCCCTTTCGAAGAATCTGGGCCGAGGTTATATTTTAGTCATGTCTGTAGCAGAACTTGGCTTGGTGACGTTTTAGCGGTGAGATGCCTCGTGACAGCAGTAAGGGATTGTGTGTTCACGTTGTTGGGGGCTGTTTGTGCACGATGGGGGATAGTGTAGTTTATATGGAAATTTACAATTTTTTTATTTTTTTTCATAATTTGGATTTTCTAGTAGATTTAATTTCTTTGTAGCACACATTATAGCTATGGAAATTGGAATGCCTAAATTGAAGATCGATGCGATGTAATTGCCACAAGGCCTTTTATATTTTAATTAACATTACATTACATTATTATTATTTTTTCCGAAAAATGGAATTGTACGCTATAATTGCAAGTGCCACTAACTTACTTTCTACTCACTACTGTACTAGAGGTTAGTTCTCCCAAACACGCATGTGTCAGTAGGTGGCTGCTTGAGAATAAAAGCGCTACATAGGATACAATGCTCATTTATTCACCGCAGTGCTTCCGTAGGGAACTAAATTATACATTAATTGTTGGTTTCAAACTTTGTATCGTTGATTTGTTGCTTTGGTGAATAAAATAGCATATGCAACTGCGGGATAATTTGTTTATCCTCACGGGGATTTACATCCCTCTTCTTCGGCTCGGGACGGTAATCTCCCACTCGAAGGTAAAAAAATTATCCCGCAGTTGCATAATATAATAAATAATAATCCTTTACTCAAAAAAGGAAGGAGTGCTGCCTGTGCATCACAGGTTGCTATTAACACAGCATGTCGATCAATCTTAATGACAAATTTCTAGCTAACGCTTAACATTGTTTTGTTGATTTTTGTTGTTTTCTTCCGATTTTTCTCTATATGCAATTTCATCGTAATACCCAAAACATGGGTAACTGTATTAGTTTTAATTGAATGGAATACTTTGGTGTCTTAATTTTACGATATTGTTGTGCAGAGAAAACACTCGTCGTTTATGATTGCGATATTTTTCTTCTACAAGTTTTTGGGATGGGAAGCAAAAATTCATTCTAATGTACAAAAACGTTGATTGGAGCGGAACTGACTGTTTCTGTCTCGCTCTTATCAACGCTTTCGTAGCTTTGTGCATGAATTTATGTTTCACTTCCCCAAAATAAATTTTAAAGGCCTAAAAAAATACGTGTCTCATATGCACGCCTCGTAGGCACCGGAAGAACTGAGTCCCCGACCCTACCCCGAAAAAAGTAGGTAGTTCTTCGACAGTACATAAGAAAGAGAGTAACGCAGTAGGCTGGTAACTTACATAATGAGAGACCCGGGATGTAGTTTACGTAACCAAATTACAAATTCCGTAGTATTTAGATGAAAAACCAATGTTTGTTAAAAATGTGATATTTATGGTTACCGCATAAATGTTAATGCATTATAAACAAACCTTGTGGCATGCATCAGCTAGTAGAACTCTTCTGTTGCTGGCGCCATATACATATTTTCATAGCTGAATATGAATCAATATGCAACCAAAGTGGCTCTCTTGGCCCCATAGCTAAAAGCGGATGAACACAGAACAATTTCCTGATTTCATTCGATTCATTCTTTGAATCTTAAGATTGATATCATTTTTTGTCACCTGTGACGTATACCCCATTTTTGTTATAGGTTATCGAAATACTTCCAATTTCACAATTTTTTTCACACCTAAACTCGGTTTATTTGACTTTGTGCAGGCATACACCATCGCGTCACTTCCATTTTATCTTATCTACAGAAGATAGGTCATATCACAAATGAGTCCAAAATGGAGTATCGAAAAAATGTAGTTACCTACTGACCAGCGCCATGAACATTTAGTGAATTGAATAGAAAAATATTTAAGACTGTGCCATGGGTAACCTTTGTTGTTGTTCCAAATCCAGTGGAACTGATAGCGAACCAGAAGGAACTGACATCCCTTTACAAAGTATTGATTACAACGAGCCTTACAATTTCAACAGAAACGTTCAAAGAGATCAACACATACGAGGAGATTTTGTAGATTTTCGTTCGTCAAAATAACGTTTGAAAATCAATCGTTGTTTCGCTGTGCGTATTTGGTGAATTTCGATCTAAAAGTGTCTTCGCTAAATCTTTTCGATCATATGTTTTCGAACAAAACTTTTTTATTTATTTTTTTGGTGACGATGACAGATAAAAATTGTGGAGTAGAATATGCTGGAAGTGAAACAAAAATTGTTTATGACTCTAAGGACTTGACCACTGAAAAAGCGAATCATGCAAGTGACCAAACATTAGAAAATGAATTTTGGGTATTCGGGTACGGTTCGTTGGTGTGGAAAGTCGATTTTCCAATAGAATGCAGTCGAACGGGTTACATTAAAGGTTACCTGCGACGATTTTATCAAAACAGCATTGATCACAGAGGAACTAAAGAAAGGGTATGCGTCGACGATTCGACTACACACAAAAATTTTAACAAATACGCATTTATTCAGCCAGGACGTGTTGTCACCTTAGTACCATCTGATGATATGGAATCAAAAGTATTCGGAATGGCATACAAAATACCCGGCGACAAGACCAAACAAGTTCTCAAACATCTCGACTTCCGGGAAAAGAATGGCTATGAAAGACATTACGTTCAATTTTTTCCACTCGATTCGAATGAGATGGGTGATTTACCGGCCAATGAAATTGTTATCTATGTGGCTACTAATGAGAATGAATCATTCGCTGGTTCAACTGGTGACCTAACTTGTATTGTTGACCAAATTTTTAGTGCTGTTGGACCTAGTGGATCGAATCGTGAATATGTTTATCAATTGGCTGAAGCGATGCGACATCATTTTCCCGATCAAAACGATGAACATCTTTTCGAAATAGAAAGTTTACTGAGAGAACGAGAAAGACGTTAAGGTTGTTGGTTTAGTAAATAAATTTTTAGTTCAATTTTCATGTGTCGTTTTAGTAATCATCAATATTGTCTATAAATTCAATAACTAAATACATGTTTTTACACCAAGTTGCGAAATGTTGTTCTTGTTAAAAAGTGTTTCCCAATGACCCCAACTATTGAATCATATTTTTGACTCCATGCCATGCAAAAATAAAAACGCTGGTGTCAAAATTCTGCTAAAGCGAAATGAAAGGCATTAATGGAAGAGGGCGTCTGGGACCAGCCTGTCTGCCTGAGTTCCGGCACACAAAGTACTGAATTTGTATGAGATCTTTAATAGGTTGTCTCAGAACGATCTCTGGACTCCGAATTTCATTTCGGGCCATGGGAAAATCAAGAAGACTATCACTAACGAGGTCTTTTCGAACCGCATGAAACCGGAGACAGACTTCGTAAGGCGCTTTAAGGCAATCCCAACAGAGGGTAGAAAATGTCATAGTCTATTTTGACAGTGATGCGAAGATTAAAGCGCTCATATCGCCATTGTGACATCCAAACTAGTAAAAGAGCTGAAGGAAACCTTGAACCGGATGGTACTGAGAAATCTGGTAACGCTGGTCTAGGTTTCCCGACACTCTGGTGTCGAGGGAAACGAGAAAGCGGTTGATCTGGCGAGGAGAGACCTCTTATAATACCCATCCCACACTCTGCATGCGTGAAAACGATTAAGAGTTAGGTGTGGTCGGAATTCATTAACTACTGGAATGCACAAGAAGCGTTTCTTCCCGGTGCAATATGAAAAATGGGATAGAGAATTGCTAAACATGGACGTGTCGCATCAGGAGGGTGGTGAGTGCGATCGCTGGGCACTGTGGTCTGATCAAACACCTGGCTAAAATGGAAATCTCTAACGAGCCCAACTGCACATGCGGCGTAGGTGAGGAAACAGGCATTCACGCCATATGCGAATGCCCGAAGTTCTGCTCACTGAGGTTTAGGACTCTAGGAGGAGGTCATTTGAGCAAACCCGCAACAGTATCCAAAATAGAACCTGCCGCTCTGGACAGATTCCTGCTGGGGACTGGGAAGTTTTCGTGATTTACATGGTGAACGGGTTACGAAACAAAGGATTACCAGATTTGTGTTTCGAGGTCCAGATAAGGATACAAGCGGATACAGAATCACGATCTAAAAAGCGTTCAACCAAATTCATTAACTCCGAACTAGAATGACTTTTCGACATTATGCTTCCTTTTCAGTTTGAGTTTTGCCGTTTCCAAGATGCCCCGGTCTTTTAAGTCAACGATGTGGGAGGACCGCGTAATACTAGAAGAAAAACCCAACTCGAAACCAAATTAATTCAGGTCTTTGATTTTCGTTCTTTGTCAAGTTTTTCTTCATCTCAGAGCCGCAAAAACGTTCAATAGTATGGTATTTATAATCGGTAAAGTATTTTTTGTAATAATTCATTTTTTTAGTTTGAAGTTTCGTTAGATAAGTAGACGATATTTTATAAATAAACAACGTTGGAAACCGCTCCAGATTATAAATTCTGTAAAGAATTCAACCGGAATAAGGTTTGTAATCAAATTGTTATTTCTCATCAGCTGATAACTTATCCAAATCTATCGAAAATTGCGGCTTTGCAGTGGGTGCAGTGCAGTGAGAGTGAGAGCAACTCGATTTCAATTTTTTTTTCATTTCTACTAATAATTTGCCAATGTGAATGTAATATTTGATCAAGAGGAAAGCTAAAGGTTTTCTCGTTCAAACTCAAATGTTTGAACTGTTCGACTGGACAGTTTTTTCTTCTAAATCTACATAGTTGTTAGCAATCGTTGATTGCAAGTTATCGCCGAAGTTATCTCTCTATAAACCAATATCTTGAAAGATAAGAATTTTTTGCCTTTTCATCTTGTCTCGCATGCACATTGCTGATGATTTGTTTTACAGTTGGCGTCTATCTTAATGAATAAGCTGTCTAGAATGTTGGCAAGAAAATTTGTACTCGCTAAACCTTTTGAAGGGCTACCGAAGTTGACCGACTTTAATATTATCGAAGAAACAATTCCAACTGAATTGCAGGATGGAGGTATACCTACGACCACTTATGAAAGTTGGTGTAAAATTTTCTAATTTATGTTAGAAATTCTGGCAAAGGCGGAATGGTGGACTGTCGATCCATACATGAGACTTCGCAGTGTAGCAAATATGAAGATCGGAGATCAATTTACAGGCGGACAAGTGGCTCGGTTAAACATTCTCATTCAGAGTTTTCAATTTAACTTTAATGACAAAAATTTTAGTGTCATCAAGAGCCGTTGTGCTGAATTTCCCGAAGGTAGTCAAGTTGTTGGATACTTCGGATGGAGAGATTTTACGATCTACAAACCGGTACCAGGTGGTCCAAGAATGTATTCTAGCATTCAAAAAATGCCAGAAATGAAAGGACTACCAGATTCCTATGCTTTAGGTTGCATGGGAATGCCAGGGTAGAGTTTGAGCTTTTTTTCGAGTGAGTTATTAAAACAATTATTTTCAGAAACACTGCGTATCATGGTCTTTTGGACATATGTCAACCAAAATCTAGTGAAACTCTAGTTGTTTCTGCTGCTGCTGGGGCGGTTGGTAGTTTGGTTGGTCAAATAGGGAAAATTAAAGGTCTGAAAAGCATTCACAGGAGTAAGAAGAGTGAATTAAAATTTTGTCTTCAAAGGTTGCAAAGTTATTGGATTTGCCGGTGACGACGATAAGGTCAATTGGTTAACCAACGAACTGGGTTTCGATCTTGCCTTTAATTACAAGAAAGTCAAATTGGATGAGACTTTCAAGAATTATGTGCCACAAAAAATTGACTGTTACTTTGACAATGTAAGTTTCTACATCCATAGAAGACACGAAAAAAACTGTTTCGCCCTCGGATTTGCAGCATCGAAATTTAATTAGTAAGTAAAAACAATGTCGCCCCACAGGTGGGTGGTGAGTTTATATATCACGTTGTACAAAATATGAACGAATTCGGACGCATCAGTCAGTGTGGTTCAATATCTGCTTACAATGCTCAGCGGAAGCCTGGCGAGCTACCTTTGGGTGAGTGATAATAAAGCAAAATTGAGTGTTGTTCGAAAAATCGTCAATTCAAATCCACAGTACCATTTGACTACCCGCTGTTTCGTTTCAATCAAATGAAGTTGGAAGGATTTAATGTTCGTCGTTGGGCGAACAATTGGTTCGATGGAATAAACGCAATAAGAGATTGGATTCTTGAAGTAAGATTTTATAGATTTGATGTCAAAAAATAGATGTTGATGTTCCTGAAATTATGTTTCACTAGGGAAAAATTAAGGTTCGAGAATCAGTGACCGAAGGTTTCGAAAACATTCCACAAGCTTTCATTGATTTGTTGGAAGGAAAGAACACTGGCAAGCAAGTGATAAAGGCGACTAACTGAACGAACTAAAAATTATTTGTAATAAACCGAATTTTCAGATTGATTCTTTTATTTAATGAATTATGAATGATTATGCGATTCGAACATAAGTAAGGACAGTGCTCTCTATAACGTTCTGGATTTGCGAATTCTCAAACATTTGAATCCACAAATATAAAATTTTTTGCACTTCTGCACCTTCAGTGTATTTTTAGAAGAAAGAAGAGTAAAACGCCTTGTTAAAATATCTACAAATTATTCGAATACGCAGCTCATTCGAACAATTTTTCGCGTTTTGAATGTGCCCGCAATTTTAATCAGTTCTTTCAGTACAAAATTTCATGCCTTTGAAATATTCGAACACAAGAAGAAGCACGAAAAATCAAAATGACAGGTGAATGGAATGGCTAAAGTTGAGTGACGTTGGTTTAGTATAAAACAAAATGATTTTGGGATGTAAGGAGCCAAATTCTCCTGTACACAAATTATGGAAGCCCGAATGTAAGCCAATGCTGCATTAACTAGTCCGAATACATTTATTCAAAATTGTTTTAGTATACAAAATCCAACTGGAAGCGCCAACACCAAAGCCAGTCACAAAAAAAAGTAATTCGTCAACAAGTATCGGTGCTACCGAGAGCAACCTTTGCAATGCGCCCTATGGACGATCTTATTGGGGAATTATGGACCATTTGTCGTCGGAAAAGATTTTACACGAAACCGTCGATGGTTCGTATTTGGTAAGAAAAAGTCCAGGTGCTACAGACTTTTTTACACTTAGCCTACGTTTTGCTGGCCAAACAAAACATTACAAAATTTACTACAAACCGGATTCTGGCCACTACCTGAAAGAGGATTTTAAACGATTCGAAACTATTCACGATTTGGTCGCTGACGGTTTGGTTAGTTTTTATATGCAAAAGCATGCGGGGCCCGTTATTCAGGCTATAATGACACAGTCACGAAATTGCTATCAACAAAGTCCATACATGACGTTAAATCGTCGAAAATTGAGAGCCCTGTCGAACGATTTGAGAAAATCATTGAAATATGAGAATGCAGAGAAAACGGAAAACATTTGCACGAGCAGCGGAAACGATGATTCAAACATAATTCCGTTAACGGCTCAAGATGAAAACGACGTCCTTCCAATCATTTACGAAAAATCTCATAACTTTAAATTGCACACATTCAAGGGATTAAATTGGTGCGAGTTATGTGCAAATTTTTTAGTGAGTTACATTAATGTATAGATGAGAGAAGTGTAAAATTTTAATCTATTTGATTTGTTTGCAGTGGGGCTTTACGGCGCAAGGTGTTAAGTGTGAAGGTAACGTGATTTTTTTTGTTAACAAAAATTTCTAAGTGGCGATTATGACGGTTATGTGTTTCCCACGACGTTTGAACTATTTATGGTAGGCAATATTTTGAAATTAGGTAACGCACTGAAAATGCCGGGTGGGCATGTGGAATTATGGGTCCGATGCCTCTTGTTAGGGTGGGGGATTTAGTGGGAGTTTGAAAGTTTTTCTTACACTGTTGCTTCGGACAGATTTCTCAGTATTACCAATAGGACGTAATCAGTAATTTAAAAATTATGTTAATCGATATTTCTTGCATAGCGACGTCTTTAGTACATTTCTTATGTCTGGCAATACGACGTAAAGCTTTATGAGGGAACTGCGTAGCTAATGTTTAATATTTTTTCTACATATGCCAAAGTGTTGAGTGTGATCTGTCGATCTCGTTCCACTTCTTTTCTAAAATTCATATTAAAAACTTAGTCGGGAAAGAGGAAGTTTAGTCATGAAAAATTATCTCAAGTTTTTAACAAGTTTTATCAATTAACTGACTTTTCTTGCTGTAAACTGCAGCAAATTCACGTTCTTCTTCGACTTTAAAATCTATTCTGTAATGTATCGAGGTAGTCTAAACTTTGGCGAGAAATGCTTTGATTTTATGTTTAAGCAACAAGCGAAACGTCTTACTATAGGTCAAACCTCAAGTCAATGATTCCAATTGTAAACTATAAATTTGTTATTTTCACAGATTGTGGATTTGTTGCGCATAGCAAATGTTCAGAACTTGTTCCAGCAAAATGTTTGCCAGATTTGAAACGGATTCGTGGTGTGTTCGGCGTTGACCTAACAACATTGTCGGCTGCGCATCAGTGCAGCATTCCGTTTGTTATAAAACATTGTGTGGAAGAAGTAGAATTGCGTGGTATGTTACAAGAGGGAATTTATCGAGTGTCCGGATTTGCTGATGAAATCGATGCGTTAAAATTGGCATTGGATCGAGATGGTGAAAAAGCCGATATGTCCGAGTCGGCATTCAGTAACATTAACGTTGTTGCGGGAACATTGAAAATGTATCTGAGACTGCTACCCGTACCCCTAGTTACATTCCAAGCATATCCGTCATTCATCAATTCGACGAGTAAGTGAATTTAGTTTTTCTTTTGATGTAAAATATCTAAATTCCCTTTTGCATAACTTGAAAGGATTTAATTCAGTTGGTGAGCAGGTTATAGCAATGAGGGATGCTGTCAAACAACTACCTCAGGCCCATTTCAATTGCTTAAAGTATATGATCGAACATCTAAATCGAGTTGCTGCACATAAAACTATCAACAAAATGAGCGAACACAACCTGGCAACAGTTTTTGCACCGACACTGATTGCGATACCACGTCATCTGACTGATTTATCACAAGAAATATTTATGCTAAGTTCCTTGATATCGCATTGTCAAGCCGTTTTTATGAATTAATCATCAAATAGAAATTTGAATGCAATTTTAGATCGAACAAATCAGTGGGTTGCATTGAATTGCATAAATAGTGACGCTTCCCGAAGACACTTTTGTATTGGCTTAATTAGAGTAACACGAAAACATTCGAATTTAAATACTTAAACAAAAAAAATGAAAATCATTTTTGAAATGTGATAGCAATATTTAAAAAAAATATAATAAAGTAAGGACGATCGTAAAACGCGTCTGCAACAAAAAATTTCTGGAAATTACATTTAATAATTATCATAAGTTCATACGAGTAATTCAGAAGTGAATTCAGCGAAAAAACATACGAGATGTTCGCCTAATTTACTATGATTTTTGAAAAATATTGTAACGTTTCTCTGAGGCAAGCAAAGAAATAATAAATTGGCAAGTCTGCGGCCAGATAGAAGGAACATATGGAATGACAGCTGATTTATGTCATTCATCCGACCGAAGGCGTACCAACCTATAATTTTTCTGGACAAATGGGGTGAAAAGAGTCGTGGAGAATTGATCAGACTTGAATGTATTTTCTGATTTGCATAAATTTATTCTCAAAAAATTGATTAAAAATAAGAATCCTTTTGTGGGTTGCAAGAAAATGTTTTAGTAACTGGCGGCTGGTCCGTCAAGGGTGCTATTAAAATTCTGGTAAATTCGCGAGAAAATAAAAAAAGCACATGATACAACTCAATAGCGTAGTGGTTAACAAGTCTACTTACTACTGTGATATTGAGTTGGTTCAAGTCATGTGAAGTTGATTGTAGCGCACTCGTACCCCTTACCGGTGGAAGGCATTGTTGGTAGTTGCCGGTGTTCTACTCCTACTAGTTTCGCTCCTAGTACATCTCATAGATGGCACTGGGTTTGTCGCACAGCTTACCACTGGCGCAGTAAAGCATTTCCGGTATTGAAAGGATCTCAAAAAAGTAGAATTACCAAACAGCGAAACTAGAAAATTATGATCTAGCTTCTAAACCTTCATGGGCAATTATTTGTCTAAAGTTTCAATGCGTTAGCTCTAAGAAAATTCCGCGCTAGCAATATCTTTGAGGAAGGCAGAATGAAAGCGTCTTTTTCCTCATTATTCAGTGAAGTCTAAATTTACGCCTATCACATTTGACCGCTGCAATTTGGACATTTTTCAACTTTTCTTTTATTGTTAAATTGGAAAATAATGGCATTGGCTACGCATATAGTTAACGTTGACTTGTAACAAGATCTCAAATACCGGTCACAATTGCTAAACGCACGCGTCTCCTTATATGCGAACGTTAGATTCGTCTATGATTTCATTCCCAGTGGATGTCATTTTTTACCAATGATTTCATAATAATAGAGTAAACGTTACGTCGTTTGCGTAACAAATATTTTAATAAAATCATTTTAAACATCACAAGCAGGTTCTTACATAATAATTGTATTATTGAAATTGAGTATTATAATTGTCTTAAAATTAAATTTATACGAAAATATATAATTTTATAACAAAAAATAAAAATCGTTTTCTTGCATTGCATTCCACCGCTCTGTTTACAACTCCTACATGCCACTTTTTTGTTGGTCTAGCTCTAAAATTAATTTAAATAAAAAAATCAATTGATCAATTCGTTACCTGGATTTAGAGATCTATACGAAACATAGGTAAATGTTTCATTACGAAACAGGAACCGTCGAGTTGCCAAACGACATTTGGCTCCTCTGAATGTATATTTCGGAGCATTTCTGATTTTGTAATTGATTTTATACACCTCAGTGACTGTCTAGGGAGATGTCATACATTACTGTGTTGTATCACAATTTGTATTAATTTTTTGCTTCGGTGCATAAAAACTCTTACGTTTCTGCAGGATGATTTATTTATCCTCTCGAAGATAAATACATTTTCCCGCAGATGCGAATAATTATAAAAAACCTGCATACTTGGAGTCCATTTAGTATCGTAATGAGATTACTTTTTCGGAGAGTGCGTTTTATATTGCTTTAAGAGACTGTTGCGTTAAAAGTTCCTTTTCGATACTCTGACACAAGTGAAACTTTAACCCTCGACTTCGAAAATATAATGTGAGTCCAGTGACGCCATTCCCCTCACTTTACTTTTTCGGCGCTACAGCCACTTGTGGGCCTTGGCCTGCTAGAGAATTCCGATCCAACGCTGCCTATCGTGCTCCGCGTATTGACAGTTTCTTATTCCGAGCGTGCGAAGATCTTGTTCGACGCCATCAATCCACCGAAATTTTGGGCGACCAACTCCTCTTCGCCCTTCTGGATCGTTTCGGAACCATTTTGTGGGGGCTCTGTTTTTATACATACGTGCTAAATGCCCCACCCACCTCAGCCTTTGGACTTTCACCACAGCCACCCGGTTTGATGCGGAGTGTGCTGATGCTACAGAACGTAAAAGCGCTGCGCGATTAAGAAGGGAAACTGCAAGAACGAGAGAACAGAAAGTGTCTGCAGATGCGAGATACAAAGAACTGAGGAAGGAGGTAAAAAGGTTGCACCGGCGCCAGAAGAGAGAGCTCAAAGATAGGACGCTACTTCAGATAGAGAGATTGTGTAGCGCAAATGAGTCAAGAAAGTTCTCTAAACGTGTAAATAATCAAAGAAAAGGATTCAACCCCCGAATAATCATATCGAACGTTGCTTACTGCAAAACATGATGTATGGGAGAGATTCAAAGAGCATTTTGATGCATTGTACAACGGGGATGATGATGTGACTGATTGATGTTTCCTTTCTTGACGACGACGGTCGTATCGTAGCAGCGCCAACAATAGAGGAAGTCTCAGCAGCAATTACCTCACTCAAGAACAACAAACCTTCCGGTCGGGATAATATACTAGCACAACTGCTGAAGACGGGTGGTGAGGAATTGTCAAAAGTGATGTATGATTTAGTAAAACGAATATGGAACACGGAAAACTTGCCTGAAGAGTGGTTAGAGGGTGCCATTTTACCTCTACACAAGAAAGGCGATAAAACCGAATGCGAAAACTACCGTGGAATTGTCTTGTTGAACACGGCTTACAAAATTTTTGCTTGAGTGCTATTCGAAAGACTAAATCCACGGGCTGAGAGTGTCGTTGGGGGCTATCAAAGCGGATTCAGACGAACTCGCTCAACAACTGACCAAGTATTCACCCTTCGTCTGATTCTGCAAAAGGGCAGAGTCCGGACGTACCACCTTTTCCTCGACTTCAAACAACCGTACGACAGGACCATCCGTATGGAATTGTATAAGGTGATGAAGGAGCTGGGCTTTGAAACAAGCGACATTGGATGGCACCAGATGTCGTGTCAAGGTGCAAAACGACATGTCAGATGTGTTTGCTGTTAAAGAAGGGTTGAAGCAGGGAGACACGCTATTCTGCTCACTCTTTAACTTGGCTTTGGAAATGAGACGTGCTGGTATCCAAACCAACAACGCTAGTGAATGGAACAGTTCAAGTTATGGGCTTTGTAGCCGACTTGGACCTCGCCAGTCGTACACATGCAGCAGCAGTAGACACTTTTACAAATCAGAAAATCCAAGCCGAGAGATGGGTTTGATGATAAACGAATCTAAATCAACGAGGAGCCACAATATGCATTAGAGATCAACCTCGAGGTAGTGGATTAGTTCATTTATCTTGGAGATCTGATACGGTCAGATGGTGATAATGCACCTCAAATTCACAGACGTATCATGGCGGCAAGCAGATGATATTATGGTCTTATTAAGCATCTACGCTCAAAGTTAATAACGAAGAAAACGAAGTGCCATATTTACAAAACACCTATTCGTCCAGTATTGATCTACGGATGCGAATCTTGGGCGATGAAAAAAAGTGATGGACAGTTGCTCCTAACGTTTGAGCGCAAGGTACTCCGCACCATATTCTAACAACGAGTTACATACAGGCAAGAGGTTTTCTGAAACTTAGCGTTTTTCATAAATTGTAATTTTTCACCAAAGTCATAAAAGTTTTGCTTTGGAATAACCGCTATGGAATCAATCAGCTGCATTTTTCATTTTTTCAATATTTTGCTCATGTGCACTAAATTAGGTCTGAGGATCATTCCAAATTTTTCAACGTTTAATTTTGAAAGTAAAGAAAATTATTCTTTTTAATTAGAGTTATTAAAAAGTGTATCTATCAGTTGTTTACCAAGCTTCTAACATTGAGGCAAGATGTTGCGGTGCCCACAAAAACTTGTTTAAATATCATTGCAAAATAAGAATGACTAACTATAATTCAAATTCTTTACATTTGATTCACTTTTATTTTCATCTCAATTTCATCTGCTGTTTTTAATTTGAAATTGACAAAAAAAATTAAAAGTTTTTTGTGTCCACAAACTTTATCGAATTATGAACACGTTTTTACGTCATTGATATCGAGTCATACCTCAAATCAGGCATATTTTCTGCAGAAAAAAAAATATTGCGACTAGTTCCAAAAATAGCGTCTTTTATATATACAATATATACATTAAAAATGCTCATTAACATATTATATAAAACAACGAGGTACATCGATCGACAGCATTTAAATACAGTAAATTATTGCAAAATTGTAGTTAAACAATACTGATTTAAAAAAAATGCGTTAATAAGTAATTATAATTGATTTCAATTATGGATAAACATCAGTAGTTTTTGATGAAAAAAATCGCTGAAAATAGTAGATTACGTACCTGTTTGGTGATTTTATTGAAACTTAAGTATGTGTTGTAGAGATTTTTTTAGTTTGTTTGCCAATACATCTCTCGTCACTGCGCGCGAAAATGAATATCAATTTGGAAAAAACTCACTTCAGGATTGACACCTTGGTTTCAACAAGCGAGAAATCGTGCGATGTTTTCTCACAAGTTATCTCCGCTGCTCTAATTCACGTGATCATGAAAATATGAGATAAACGATTTTGTTTATAGAAAATAGAGACATTTTATGAAGTGGTACAGTGTTTCGAATTTTACTCTTATCACTGCTAAACGCGCCTGACCCATAACATATCATCCCCACCTTCATCCTGACCCGTTCGTTTTACTTTTTGCTTGCCTCTCCATAAAGCATTACAACTAAAATCACAGTTTGAGACTTTTACTACTTCTTTGCAGCTAATGAAAATCGGTGCTATTACAACCCTGGCTGCTGAAACTATTTTGAGAAAATGTGGTATTTGTCCTCTTTTTAACCTTTTCTAAAAAATAGTGTGATATTTTTCGACATAAAGAATTACACCGCAGTAATTACGAACGCGAACGAATTTCGAGAAAACCTTTTGTATTTGAGACGATTCTAACGATTTGAATATATGCTACAATACTAAAATAACAATAAACCCAAAGCTCAGTAATAGAATAATCGAAAGGACCGAACCCAATTACCAAATCAAAACTAGAACTTTTCTGATTAAATCTTTTTAGATAATATAATTAGTAGGTCCAGAAAAGACGGTGAACATGTCTATAGGGTCGCTTAGGCTCCCAGCAGCTGTGGAGTCTCTATCAAAGGCCAAGGTGATGGCCGGCAGTGTCGGAGCCCGTTGGAAAATTTCTGCGTAGCTATCTCATTGCTTATATAAGGGAAATGTAGGCCTAGGGTAGGACTACAAAATATCCCAAAATGGTGGCTCTAGGTGTAGAGATGTAAAAAAATTTCAAGACCTAACCTCTAATAGGGTGGTGCAATTTTATTTGGGGCTGTTTTTTAAAAAAATATTTTCGATTTCGACAGGTTTTCCCTTCTGAAAAATTTCTAATATTTGTGAAACTTAGAAAAATATTTTTTTGGAATTTTCTTAGATTGTTTAACTGGAAAGCCATGTCCATTACCTGTCTAACGACACCCCACATGAGATGTTTGATGGAGAATTGGATTTTTGGAAGCGATTTCAGTGTGCTGATTTTTGCAACTTTTCAGCCATTTTGGCGATTTTTGAACTCTAACCTTCGCACGGTTATCCAGAACTTCATTAAACGATTTGTATCGGAAGCCATGTGCATAAGCTTCCGAATTACAACCTATATGGTGCATTTGGCGAGGAATGGGATTTTTGGCGACTGTTAGACTAGGAATATGTTCTTACTAGCATGATTACCCGGGGGATATGGTTGTGATATTTTATGAAAGTTGGTTACAAGTGAACATGTTTTTGATTTCACACCTTTACCTCCACCATTAGCTTTTTGCCGAAAGTTTCTAGGAAACATCCAATTATATCAAATAATTTAGTGTTCTACTTTTAGTTCTGACCTACATTCAGAAAGTTGAAAATTTTCTCCTATTTGCGTCCTTAACGACATGTCACGTACATGGGTATCGTTAAACTCACGACCACTACATAGACCGTCCTACCAGAATCACTCAACTTATTTCCAAAAACTGAGAAATTGTTCACAATTTGCGTGGTGTCCTTTCTATCCACAAAGAAACATTTTTCTCATATATAACTCTGGCCCGACCGTTCGGCTAGATTTTACTCGTCTTTGAAAGTCAGACTGTAAAATTAGCTTTTGAAAGTGCAGCCATTTTGTTTCCTTCCTTAAATAAAGGAATTCTTGTGCAAGGCTGAGCTATTTAGACTTTCTGTAAGGCAAAATTCTGCCACCGTCTTGAAAAAAAAAAAATGAAATGACAATACCCAAAGTGTCAAAGCTGCGCGAAAGCATCATCTACCATCTATCAAAAATCATTTCTAGATCTTCGGACGACCGTAGAATCGTAGTTGATTTCTTGGACCAATATTTTCATGAGAAATTGTGTTTCTCTTGACGTCTACTAACATTTCAAAAATTGATTTATTGGACGGCTGACCCAAGGACCGACCTGGAGACCTAAGATGATGACTGACACATTGACAAAAATATTCCATCCTCTACAATAATTCAGGAATTAATTGTTTTATACTTGACTGACTGTCAATCAATCTAGAGGCCTTAGATGGGGCCTGTGACTTAAACCTTTCATTTAAAATCCCCAGGAAATATCAAAGAATGTAATGAAATTTTATTAAATTAAGGTGTCTTATACCTAAATTTCATTGAAAATCTTGGAAACGACAATATTAAAAAACCCTTCTAAAGTAACGGACTGAACTATGACCTTAAGGAAAGTTCTTGAACTCACACTTGCATGGGCCTTATAATCAACGAAATATTTATTGCAAATATTGGCATTTTTCTAAAATTTATTGTTGAAATCAATCCGCCAGGCACTATGTCATGCACCTCACCGAAGCCAACAACTTTGCCTTTGACACCGATCCTCTATCACTTATAGCTCTCAGAATATTTACATTTTTCGAAAATATACCCTTCATTAGTGACCCTTAGTTTCGACCTGTGGCCCTAGTAGAGGCCCTGGCCCTGGACCCAAATTTTTTCTTGAATACAAAAATACAAAAAGAATCATGAAAATCTGATCAAATTTACACGATGCAGTCAGGTGCACCAAGTTGCAGTGAGGTGTACCAAGGTGTAATGAGGGGCACCAAGGTGAAGTGAGGTGCACCACGGTGCATTGAGGTGCACTGTATTTTGCGTTTTATATTATAGATTACAACAAAAGGTTTTCATTTCATTGCCAGTCGAGATGTATATACAATTATACATATAGAAGCCTAAGTTTAATTTTTTTAATTAATAGCACTAAATGGTGGTAAAGAAGCATAAAATAGACAAGTGATAGCTAGTGGCTAGTGCGATTATACTCCCCTTATCCACCCGAGAAAGTTGCAGTTTGTCGCCTACCCCGATGAAGGCATAGGATTTTTTTATTAGCTATTTTATTGATAGTGATATGTAGGAGGGGGAAGGGGTGAAGAGACGTAGAATTTTTACTAATTTTATGACTTTTCCACACATTTTTTGCTAATTTTCTTAGCCTATTGTGGGCTAAATCCAAACAATCAGATCCATATACACCTTTACCACAAATATTTATCGAAAATCAAAGAGCGTAAATTTTGCCTTGATCTTACGACCACGTTTTCGCATTTATCATCAATGAAAACAATTTAGCCGATCATCACTGGAATATATATTGTGTTAGATCGAACGCAACTGATCAGTTAGTGTTTGTTGCTCGAATGGAATAGTGATAGATTTTAGATTTTCAGAAAAAGTGTGTTCAAAAATCCGCCGATTGAAAATTGTCGCGGATAATTAATTAATACATTTCGATTGACGGCTTCTGTTTTAGAATTTGTAAAGTGCAATAAAATGGTGAGTTGTTTAGAATTAGAATTGTTAGGCTAATTAAACGGAACAAATCGGTCAAAGTTAAGTACATAATCGAAATCGAACATAAATATTGACTTTAAATATTTTCGATGATTGGAACTACAAATTACTAAAATATTCCACAAATCCATTAGTTTCGTTCGTAGATAAAGAGTTACAAAAAATTAAAAATAATAACAATGAACCAGTTATCGAATAGATCCAAATAGGGAAAATGACTAAAAATTTCGATGGCAAGGTCACTTTAAAAGAACATTTGTGTACATTTCGTAGACTACGATAGTCACTTTTGGCATCTGAAAACTTTTTTTTTTGAAAATTAATTAGAAGCAAACTTTGTCGCGACATCGAATAATTTTTCTGTCGCATGATTACCAGAAAAACCAGTTAGAAATAAAAAGATTTTTTAACAAATCTAAGAAAGAGGATCTATTAACATGTCTGAAAAAGTGCTGTGTTATACCACAGGTCGGATTAGTCATTAACATTTTAAGAATTGCGTTACACACCCGAATAAATTTAGGATACTTTCCAGGAGCAGGATTTTGTTATGTAAACGAATCAGATCATAATAGGACAAAGTCTTTTACATTTGCCTCTTGTTTAAGGAAGTTTGCAATGGATTCAATTTCGAACGACAAGTAATTACTTATATAGTTACCGACTAACCGACTTATCTGTATTACGTGCCTCTACACCTGGCCAATTTGATTTTGCATTATCAAAAATCTACATTGATCATCCTGATTCTTTACGAATCACATATTGAATGTTAGATCTTCCTTTCGAAACATTTAGATTTGTATTTTTGGTTGGTTGTTCTGAGTCCACGCGTTTAGAACGACGGACGTCGGCTTATGTCAAATCCACAAAGTTAGGCTTATACACTTCATCATGAAATACTTTGACTTAAGCCGACGTCATACTAAACTCGCGGATAGTATGTTACACATTTCTTCATGAAGTGCATAAGCTGACAGTGACACAATTTTTCGCAGCTTTATATAAATTCCGTGACGTAATTTTGTACGTTCTGACATAAGCCGAATGCATTTCGCATTCAAGACAATGTTTCAATATATATATTATGACTATAATATCATGGTATTTGTCGTCCTTGAGAAATAAATAATTAAATCTTGGGCTTATAATTACCTGACGACTGCAAATTCAACTCCATTGAACTTCCCTTGAACTGAAAAGGAAGTGAAAAGTACAAAACTTTCTTTGAACTTGACTTTTATTTAAAACGAAAATTTAATTTTACACTCCTCTCTGCTAATTCAAATTGTAATAAAACTACTGCATAAGAAATTATACTAGAAACAATCTGAAAGGTCGTTTTCATATTTGTAATTTTGTTTCATTCAGATTTTCAATTTATTTTCTTACCAATTTCACTGTTTTTAAGTTTAAATTCAACATTCCACATTCTGAAATTTCCAATTGGCTTAACAAAATGCGCTCCGAAAAAGTTTTGATCTAGAAATCGAATCATTAGATTCGTACTTTAATAGAGAAAAGAAAATTTACATTCTTTCCGAATCGCGCATCTAAATATGCAACGGAGTTTAGGTGATGTAGAAACTTTGCGGTTTGATTTGCCTAGAACATAAGAGAATCACTCAGGATTGCGAATTTAAAACATTGCACTGTCATGTCATAATCAAATTAGAAGTCTATTATTGCAGTTCTTTGCGAATTACAATTCATCGCATATTACAGAGATGCATTTGTAACTTTCCGTATATGATGAGACATCACAATCTATTATTCATACGTATGTACAATGCGCATGTATCTATGAATCTAAATTTTGTGGAATGCATAACATTGTAATCGCACAAAATGCTGGTTCTTATAAATGCTTCACTGTACAATTCCTTGCATTTTACAATTTTTCGTTAATTGAAATGTTTTAACAAAAATAGTTCTTACACAGCTGCGCAAATTGTAAATTTCTGTTATTTGCGAAAGCGATTTTTAAAGTTGTTTCGATGTGTACCAAATTGTAGGTACCCGCAACGACGATTAATTAGTCTTATCACAACACACATACAACAACTATAGTAATCCAAGGTAGTGTTGCAATATCCAAGTCGGGGAAGGCAGGCTGGTGTCAAAAAATGATGTATGGGAAATTTGAATCTAGTAGCCAGTACTTTACGGCACAATACTTTTCAATTCAACACCAGAGGCTGCCCTCTATGTGCTATTAAAGTATGAAAAAGATGGCAGCCTCGTGTCAAAAATTGGTGCATATAACTTAACGAATGCTTTACAATGCTCGCTGCGAAGGGGGGGGGGGGTGTGTTCAAGAGATTGTTACGAGATGAGACACCGACGCGACGGGGAGTCTAAGCCCGAAAATCGTGTTACGTAATTTAGGGACAGCCCCTTATTTATAAGTCTCGTTATTTGTAATATAATTTATTAGAATTGAGCCGAGTTCTGTGGAGTTAATTTATTTACGTAGTTAAATTAAATATGTTATTTGCTTTGTGCTGTACGCAGCCTGGTGTCAAATTAACAATTATTTTCCCATAAAGTACCCGATATTGGCTCTAATATTTACCAACATAACGTTTTGACACCAGGCTGCCCGACCGAAATATCACTCTTCCACTTAATGCAACTTTACGAAGGCTGCGTACATCAGATTCAATACCCAGTAGTTTGACGCACCAGATGCTGGATGTTTCGAGGATTTTCAGAAAAACTGTAACAAAGTACGCCTTCAATTTGTTAAACACCCCCTTTTTGCACCGAAAACTTTTTTTGTAACACCGGTAAATTGTTACCAGCTGCACGTCTTACCAATATTTTTGTGCCGCACAAAGTAATTGGTAATAATAATAATAACTCGCCGTTACAACCTATCCGAGTCAGCGTCTAGATCATTTTATTTACTAGTTTTTGTGAGCTTTTGCTCACGTGGATTCTCTTAGACGTTTCTACTGTGTTTTACCAGCAGGCATTTTTTGGACCACATGCTTAACGTGAATTCCGAACCACGCCTAACGATAGCTAGCATTTTACCATTAGGATTTCTTCTGGTACTAATTATATCTACGTCCAAAGTCAGACTCAGATATTGGTACACAGAATACATCGAATTTGGGTGACGTCATTTTTGTCATCCTTCTGTGTACGACTCATTGCGGCACCAAATTCACAACTACCCAAATTATGAGGCCTGGGTGTGCCTAAGAGCGTTACTTTCATGCTATAGATTGAAGAAAAATCCTATACAGAATTTGTCCCCATCAGGATTGAACCTGGATACTCTCGGTGGAAAGCCAGTACGTTACCATTGAGCTAACCCGTTCCGTTATACCAATTTTGACATAAATCAGCCGTTTATTTTCAGTATTTTTGTGTCGCGTGACCATAAACTTTCTCATTTATCGTTTTTTATAGTATCGACTCGTAAACATCAGCTAGTGGCAATAGACACAATCCAATTTAGCACCAAGCGAGTTTCCATCAAGCAACAATATGGAAATAGAGAAAATTTCTCTCAACCAACACTAATGCCATTACTGTCACGTGACACTAAACAAAACTATACAACTACACCGTCTATAATATTAAGTTCAAATTCAAAATGTTCATGCAACTAAAAAATGATGTAAAGTTTACCACGTTACCTCCTTTTCGAGTTTATCCGCAGCCCACGCAGTTGTGATCAGGTCAAATAATAATATAAAATTTAGAGTAGCTGACATAATATTTTGCAGTATAATGAAATAGGAACGATGACTAATTGCTTCTATTATTGCCACAAACGATAGCAGCAACTGTATGGTTAGAGTGATGGTTGTTATCACATGAGTAAAGGTAGCAGTAACAGCAAAAACCGAATTTACTGATTTGAATCCTTCCGTCAATTTAGTATATAATACTGAGAAATTTTCGATTTGGTCACTTTAGTCGCAAGGGTTTGTTTTCAAATTGTCTGTCATTGTCATTTGAGCGACCAAGTCATTTAATGTTTGGTTTAACATTTTGAAACAAAATTCAAAGGCGAGTAATGCGCCGTAAAATATGTTCATGTTTAGCCTTACAACAATTAATGGTAAAAGTATGGCGATTAAAATCTTCACCGGCATTATATAGGTTGAAACCAATGTATTGTAGAAAGTCAACAATGTTAAAGCCAGATCTACGACAACAGTTTTTATCGTAATGTTGAAAATGTATATCCAGATACTAAAACGTTTATGTCGAAAAAATTCATTGAAAATTTCAAAAATATTCCAGCATTTAGTGAATGCCTTTTCAATTTTTCTAGGAATTAAATGTGATCTGGCGTGCAGAAAGCAGAAATGCACTAACACTACATACCCATACACTGCGGTCACAAAATTTAATGTGAACGTAGTAAAATACTGACTTCTAATTGAATCAAAAATAAGTATTCCAAATACAAAGTAAAATGACGATTCAGCGCATAAAATGATAACGGAGTAAAAGGCTTTTCCATAACTGTATTTTATACGGCGAGTGTCTTTAACAAAAACAAATGGCCAAAGACCGAAAATATTACCAATGAATAGGAAAAATGCGATATATTTTTTTACTATAAAAAGTTGGACATTAGACAACATTTTATAATAACTATTAAAGTGCTACAAAGCTCAACTAGTAACTGCAATGCACTAACTAATTTCGAATTTAATGATGTCACATAAGAATAGAAGGACAAGGAGAAAGCAGTATATTATGGAAAAGGTCCTTTAATCACCTGGGTTAGAATACTCCGATTTTTATAAACTGTAACATCCCTCGGAAACTCGCGTTAAGACTCGTTTCCGGGGGTCTTCGAGGCTGATAGTACATTACAATACTATGGGCAAGCACCCATGTACGTATGTACACACTTTTACTATAGGAACTTTTCAGAAAGCCCAAACAGCTGATTGAACAATGTCATACGTGAGCGATAAAAATTTCTCTAGGCCAATCAGATTACAGTATTTGTCATACGTGAGCGAAACAATTAAAAATGATGTGTGAAAAGCTCCTATATATGCGAGAGTGTATTGGTGCAGACTTGACGTTTGATTTAAGTAACGTTTGTTCTCAATTCATTAACACCAACACACTCTTGCACATGAAGTAAAACAAAGTCCGAACTGGCTTGGACATTGTAATTTTTACTCGCATTCGCCTCCAGTTGCAAACAGTTATCTCAAATATATTTATTTGTCGAACCACCCACTAGTGTCGTCATCTGAAATTGTTGAGCACAAATGAAATGAAGTTTTTGTTGGCGTTGTTCTCTTTTACAAATTACAATCAAGTGCGAATAGAGTCACCTCTAAAAATGAAAAGGAAGCAACTTTAATTGATTATGTTTTCTTGATTGCAGGCGTCCTCATCATCTTCATCCATTATTTTAGTTGCATTGACAGTGCTGGTATGCACATTGTCTGTTCAAGGTATGAGTAATGTTGTATACACGAGAGGTGGAACTGTGTTTTGTGAACAATGTCCGTCTGGAGCCACGACATACACAGAACGACGTATAATAACACGACCATCGCAAACATACTCACCGCCATATTATAATGTACAAAGCAGAGTGGTCAATAATCCGTCTTCAGCTGATAATTCAATAACACAGCAAACGTACTATAGCACCGGCACAGTAGATAGTAATTCATTAATTTTTCTAATTTAATTAAATCAACTAAATTAGAATAATTGATTAGTGTAGAATTAATAGAACAAAGCACTTCAATTTGAAAAGCGTTCGAAGCTTGTGGTTGGTTTTGTTTGTCTGTTTGTTAACATTTTAATCAATTAAACTAATCGCAAAACTTCACTTAATCAATGGTGGCTAACAAAAATGTCAACGCTAATAACAAACTTCATAATAAGAACAATTTATAATTATTTGCGACTAGTTGATTTCGTAAATTATGTTTTGCTAATTGAATAATTTTTAAATGCCCTTAAGCCTCCCGCAAGGCAGAATGTGAGTTAATGACACGGTGTGCTCAAAATATATATTTTTCTAACACGTGTCTCAATGAACGTTTTTGCAAAAGGTGTAAAAATCACAACAAAAACCCTTTTTAAAAGGGAAACGTGACGCAAGGTACTTGTCCCTTCTTCCAAAACAACTGATATCAATTGGGGTGTCGCTTAAAGCTTTGAAATGCAAAAATTCTTTTGGAATGTTTTCATTTTTGATTAAAAAAAATCTGTCACAAATGCCGGACCACCCAGTGTTAGAGTTTTTCGCAAAAATTTGACTTTATGGGATGTGTTGAGTATTTTTGTACATAAAATAAAATTTTTGCATATGAAAAATTATTACATTGGTGGGTCCGGCATTTGTGACGCATTTTTTAATCAAAAATGAAAACATTCCAAAAGAATATTTTCGTTTCAAAGCTTTAAGCGTCGTCACCCCAATTGAAATCAGTTGTTTTGGAAGAAGGGACAATACAAGTACTTGCGTCACGTTCCCTTTTTAAAAAGGGTTTTTGTTGCGATATCAGTAGTTTTGGAAGAAAAGGGAAAAAAATTATGGAGAAAAAATTTTCGCTGAAAAAAAAGTTCCGGAGAAAAAAATTTTCGTCGAAAAAAAAATTCCGGCGAAAAAAAAATTCAGGCGAATAACAATTTCCGGCGAAAAAAATTTTCGACGAAAAAAAATTGTCGGCGAAAAAAAAATCTGCCACCGTCGGCTACCACCCTGACACACTACACACCCAACCCATCAACTTTTCCTTTGACACCGAACATCTATCTCCATCTTAACACAGTCCAAAAATTTTGCTCATATTTGACCCATACTTTGAAAGTTTGAATACTATCACACACACATACAAAACGTTCTTTTATATATTCTAAGAGCCCTGGCGCCCAAACGAGGCCGGTGATTTTCTTAACAATTGATTTTCTTTTGAGTGCAAAAGAACTTTCTACGTTTATCTGTCCGTGACCTCAAAATTCCATTTAAGACCATATACCACCCCTGCATAATATAGTTCAAAATATAGAGCTGTCGCTACGGTATGAGGAGTTCGCACTGCGCTGTTTTATAGATATAGCAGGCCTTCAACTATTTAACCTACTTAGCTATAGAAAGGGCTTGTCACAGGCACAAGATAGATCCGGGTGTAATAGGATGGATTCTAGCTATGTTGCATAGTAGACTGATCTTTGTTCACAGTGGAGCATCGATAATTACAGTGACAGTATTTAGAGGTTGCCCGCAGGGGGGAGTTTTTCCACCACTGTTATGGTGCCTGGTGGTAAATGAATTACTAACTATCCTGAATGATATGAAGTTTCAAACGGAGGGATTTTCGGACGACTTAGCAATTTTACTAAGAGGAAAATTCATTGGCGTCCTAGGTGAATTACTTCAAACAGCCCTTAACATTATTTGTGACTGGTGCGATAAAAACGAACTATCAATCAATCCAAGCAAGACAAAAATGATAGTATTTACGAATAAAATGAAAATAGGGAACATCGTGGTTCTACATATCAAAGGCACCCCAATATCATTGGTCAGCTCTGTAAAATATCTAGGGCTTATCTTAAACAACACGATGTCTTGGATTCCCAATTTAGACGAAAGATTACAAAAAGCCACCATATCTTTGTGGCAATGCAGGAAAGCATACGGCAGATCCTGGGGTCTCTCCCCTAAGATAATGTTCTGGATTTACATAACAGTTATCAGACCTATTCTAACTTACGGATGCTTCCTTTGGAATCATATATGCAAAAACCGGCAGGTGCGAAACAAACTAGATAAATTCCAAAGAATGGCCTGTAAGGCAATAACAGGCTCTTGGAGATCGACTCCAACCGCTGCCATGGAAGCACTTTTAGGCCTGACACCGTTACACATCTTTATAGAAACAGAATCAATTAATGTATTAGGGAGACTGGACAAACAACAGGGTAATAGTTTAAGAGATACTAACCATTCTCGCATCTGGTTCAAAACTCTTAGCAACTATCCAAACTTAAGCATGCCAACGGACAAGATTGTGACAAAATACAAATTTAAAAGGGAATTTAACATTATAATCCCACCTAGAGAAAATTGGCTCAACGGCAAGCTACCACCAGACGGTATAGTCTTGTATACAGACGGCTCCCTGCTGGGCACATCGGCAGGGGCTGGACTGTACTGCAATTACCCCAAAATAAGAAAGTCAATCTCATTGGGTAGTTATTCCTCAATATTTTTGGCGGAAGTGAGAGCAATTATGGAAGGTTGCTATGTACTCATACAGGAAAATATGAGGGACCAAAATGTATCAATCTGCTCAGACAGCATGGAAGTAATAAAGGAACTGGAATCAGTTAGTTTCAAGTCGGCACTAACGCTAGAATGTTGGGAGCTTCTAAACCACGCGACTGCTTTAAACCACATTAACCTGATTTGGGTACCTGGACATCAGGGAATTGTAGGCAATGAAATGGCAGACAAACTAGCCAAGAAAGGGGCGTTAAAAACGCCGTATGGTCCGGAACCTATAATAGCCACACCTCAATCACACTCTAAACGTATATTGAACACGATAAAACACAATAAGTTTATAAATCATTGGAATAGCGTACCTGGCTGCAGACAAGCCAAAAACTGCATAAACATTTGCAGGAAAAACTCAAAATTCCTTATAAATGTAAGCAGGACAAGATTAAAAATATTCACAGGAGTAACGACAGGACACTATGGATTCAACAAACACCTAACCACCATTGGTAAACGAGCGGACCTAGGATGTGATCTGTGTGGGCACCACGCTGATACAGCCGAATATTACCTCTGTAACTGCCCAGCTTTCATCACAAAAAGAAGAAAACTTTTAGGCAATTACACAGTCAGGTATGAACTGATTAAAAATCTTCATCCGAAGGACATCCTGAACTACATATTCGGGGAGGTTCCAATAAACAACAAATGGAATAAGATCCATAGCCAGCACAATGGGCCCAAACAGAGGCCCCCGTGCGTGTTTACTTAGTAAACGGCTAACTTTTAATAAAAAAAAAAATATACCACTCTTTAAATAAAAATAAAGCCATCTAACTATGAACTACACCAGCTATCACTTATTCGGGTAATCTTGGTGTTCGTGTGTTAACTTAGCAATCAATTATATATTTTGGATACGAAGTTATATACTGATGTATGGTGTTGACAGAACTGGAAAACAATTGGAGCGTTGAGAACTTATTGCAATGAAATTATATACTACCATGAAGAAATTTATAATTTGCTTACTCTACACATTTACATGTTTCATCACTTTCAGCTGTTTTATCGTTGTTATAACGATAGCAAACATCTAAAAAGGAGAAAAATAGTTAAGTTTACAAATTATAAATTTCTTGATTGTATGAATCATGAATACGCGCTAGTGGCAACTAAACTTTTCTTTGTCGAGCGAAGATCCGATATAATAGATTTGATCCATAGAAAGCAAAGTCGAAGAAAAACAAAAAAAATAATTTTACAAAGAAACGAGTTTAGTTTGTCTGACTTGATAATTCGTATGTCGTTCACTCGATGGTTCGATAAAAATACAAATGTAGCGATTCACGTTTTTGTTGCAATAATCACTCGTCTCAACCTTTTCAACTGACCGTACAGACGGACGGATACACAAATTGACCATACAGAACCGACGGACGGACAAATTGGAAAGAAACAAGACCTAAAAATTACTCACCCAAAAAACATAAACTCTAAACGATTTTAAATTTCATTAGGTCAGGGCTGTTCGCGGTATCCATGTGGAGCAAATGCAATTTGTCGAGAATCCGCTGGTGGCCATCCAGTGTGTTCTTGTCCATCAGGTCATTCCGGAAATCCTTTAATTCATTGTCGTCGAGCTGAATGCTTGGATCATACAGAATGTAGAGGTGACATGGCTTGCCGATCGGGAAGTTGTGTAAATCCTTGCGCAGGTATATGCGGCGCTAATGCCAATTGTGAGGTAATTACAGTTTTACATTATATTTTGATCGAAGAATGTAAACGATGGTCAACTGTTTTTAGGTGAGAAATCACTTAGCAGTGTGTAGTTGCCCAAATGGCTACAAAGGAGATCCGTTTAGTTATTGCCGTCGCGCAGACCCAGGTAAAATTAGATTCAATTAAATCGGTTAAATGATTAATTCCATTGATGGAATTCTAATAGTTCTAAGCCACCCACGTTTCATAACTTTGGAGTCAATTGTTATGCATCCGAGTTGAATTTCCATAAATAAATTTAACATTGATCTTGATCGATTCGCCCACAAAAAAAATAGCGTTACCTTGAGCAACACTGAATTACATTTTTAAATTGAAAACAATGAAAACAACAATGCAAAAATCTGAAGAAATAATTTGTGACTGAGATTGCTGATTTTTACAGAGGAACTATGTTATCCATCTCCATGCGGTCAAAATACAAAATGCTCTGCCCAGAATGGTGTTCCCACATGTTCGTGTTTGCCTGGTTTTACCGGTAGCCCATTAACCGGCTGCCGTCATGAATGTGAAAGTGACGGAGAATGCGGAGCTCAAGAGTTTTGCAAAGACTTTAAGTGTCAATCGTCTTGCGCACAGTGTGGAGAAGGTGCTCAATGTATTCGTACCACCAATCACCGTGCTGTTTGTGAATGTCCAAAGGGATACATTGGCAGTCCATATTCGCAATGTCGACCAGAATGTTATGGAGACGTTGACTGTCCATCGAATCGACCAGCTTGTTTTTATGGTGTATGTAAAAACACTTGCGATGGAGCTTGTGGAGTGGGAGCCGATTGTAATTTACGTGGTTTGACCCCCGTCTGTAGTTGTCCACGAGACATGACAGGCGATCCTTTCATTAGCTGCCGACCATTCACTTCAGGTAATACCAAGTTCTGCTTTGACGATTTTTAAATTACCTTACAATTCCCTTACAGCCGATCTATGCAGTCCGAACCCTTGTGGAGTAAGTCTTTTTATCAAACATCATTTTACCTTTTTCATTTCGAATTTCTTTCGTACAGACTAACGCCCAATGTGTACCGGGTCATGATAACACCGGCAAGGAACGACCGGTATGCTCATGCTTCACTGGATACACAGGAAATCCTTTAAGCTATTGCTCTCGTGGTGAATGTTTAAGTGATAGTGAATGTGGTGACAATCGAGCATGCATCAATTACTCATGTGTTAATCCTTGTGTTGGGCAATGCGGTACAGGGGCAACGTGTGAAGCGAAACGACATTTGGCTATTTGTAAATGCCCTCAAGGAACGGAAGGTGACGCCTTAGTGTCATGTAGACAATCGAGAACGTATCCAGTGGCTCGGTATCATCGAAAATAATTGCAGTGTTTGAAGCGAAGAATTCCTGTTTGTTGAACCGTATGTAGCGTGCATCAGAAAGCCAAATAAACAGTTTTATACGAAAGGGTCGTTTAGTTTCTTCAAGTTAATAAGTAAAAAATGTCCATTGTATTCGATGAAAATGAGTGCTACTCGCATTGCGTAATTTAAGATTAGATTTACTCATTGCAGATGAAAAGATCAACGGAAAATAAAAAATCATCAAATCCATTCTACTCACTTAATTTTTTACACAGCCTGTGTGTATCGTACATAATAATGGGATTCCAGCAATACTTGAATCTCGTACAATATGCATGCCATGTGTACAATATTTTGTCTGTTTTAGACCCAAACATTCTTTCATATTTTGTAAAAGGAACAAAAATTTTTGTTTTGTTTTGATTTTTGCGATTAATTTTCTTCAATTATGTGAATAATAGTAGTAGTATTACAAAATTGATATTCACACATCATTGTCCGGATAGCCTCTTCCGTAAACATTGAGAAGCGCAATGACTTCAGACTTCACATGAAGACTCTGTGCATCTCGCCGATTCCAGTCAGAGGACATTCGTAGAGAAGTCAACGTCCCCTTCATACGGTCGCATTTAATTGAAGCGCCATTCGTTGCTGGTTATCGTTGACTCCTAAGTCCTTCCTATTCCGGAGTTGGGCGTGCAGTGCTTGTTGTAGTGAAACAGGACGCTACTCGCTTGCCATCCAGACCGAGCTGGGGCGCCACATGTCATGTTGGTACTTACATCTCACTGATAGGTATAGTGAGAACTAACAACAACTGCCGCCACTCGGTCTAACAGTCGGACTAGCTACTAAATTTGTCGATATTTGTAGATCTTAATTTTAGTTGAATTCGATTACCTGGTACCTGGTGTGGTGTTATGCTGTTTACCTTATTTTGTTGAGCCTACTAGGTCTTTCTATATTCCTTCGTTATTTTACTTGTCCTTTACTTATGTGATCTTGCGTTTGTCCATCGGGTGATGTCGAGCAGTGCGTTTTATGTATTAGTGCCATTGAACGTGTCCCATGGGAATCTGTAGAGATATGGGGGGATGCTTAGTGTTGGATGTCGTGGTTTGAATTCGTGATTGCAAGTCCTGTTCATAGTGATTACTCCTTGTTTTGGTCTTAGTGGCTTCACAACTTCCGAAGTATTTTCCTTTCTCGAATGAATAACTTCCTGCTTTATTTCGAATGGCTTATGAACTGGAGGGGCTACATGAACCGGCTTTGGGATTAGTGGTTCAGCCTGGAAAACGACTTTTCCTGCTTTTTGGGCGGGTTCTACAGGTTTCTTGAAAATATCCGGTGTATTGGTCCTCATCTTTTTGGTGAAGCATAAGAATTTAGACAGCCATTTCCAAATCAAAAAAACAGTTTGAATTCCTCATTGAAGCTGGTGGTAGTTCTATTATAATCGGGTGGAGTAGCATTCATATGTGGATATGAATTCTTTCAGCTATCAAGATAAATAAGATCCATCGTCGACCCTTGTTTAACGAATCAAACACTTCAAGATTATCACTTTCTACTGGTAAATCAATTGTTTTATTCGACAAAAATTTGTTGTTGTAACCTCCATCAAGTGTGTTGCATTCGGAGTCAATTTTCGACCCAATAGAGCATTCAATTAGCACAGCTCAGTTGTGATTCGAACAGTTGATCTGTGTGGAAATGTCAAAACAAACACAATTTTTATGTATAGAAAATTTAAGTGGACGTTTTGTTTTTTATGTTTTGTGCTTTGAGAAAAATAAAAACCGAAAACTGAAGTGAAAAGGAATCTCAAATCATAAAATGTTGTCTATTTGTTAATATGTGCAGCAAAGTGTGAATCATTTTGTTAACTTCAACCCAAGTGTCTTGACCTGGTGTGCTATAAAGCCACACTGCTGTGGTTCTGCATAGAAAATTGAAAAAACTTCCTTCCGCCAAACAGCGCATTTGAAGTCCATTTAAGAACAGCACGGGCTCCAGCCATTTTGTTTAAGTCACTGAAATGTTTTATCGATCGGTTAAATGCATTCGGAACAACTTCCAACAAAATGGTTAACGAAACACTGAAATACGACTTGGAACACACAATTCGCACGAATTGTACACAAATATTTATTTTGTTACCTTTTTCCTGGAATAAAAATAAATAAAAAAAAACGTTTATTTCCTTCAAAATCTAAACTTGTTATTGTTTTCGCTTTGACATTTCCATACAGATCAACTGTTCTTATTAACTGTTATAACGAAATGGAATGCTCTATGTGCCCGAAATCATCCGCTGATTTGAAACTTTCGCAGTGCATGAGCATTAGCCCTTCTCATTTCAGATGGAGTTCATTTTTTAGGCTTGTGGAGTTGTTTTTGTGGTAGATAATCGAGCCTAGATCAACGTTTAGGAAGTTCATTTTTCGAAAAAATGGTGTTTGAGCATCGCCATAAACACCAGAAGTAAATTGGTAGATTGTGAGTCGAATTCCACTTTTCAAGTATTTCAAACGTTTCGCACTCGTTTAGCTTTTCCAACACTGTTTTTATCAAGTTTTACTGCCTTAAAATTCAGAATTTTTGGCTAGAAGACGCTCGAGAGTGAGAGGATTTTCATAAAATCACGGCGAATCTCCTCTGAGCTGCGACGTGTGGCAAAACGCTGATTCGTAATATAGCACTCCCGGTATCGTATTTAAACGCGATACTCAGCCGAAAGCCTTCTTTCTGTAAACAACGAGAAACGCAATGAAACTGTAGGCGATGCTTAAAATTTCGCCAGAGAAATGAAAAGTTGGCAGAGTTGGCACCACTGTGCAAAATATGATGCGCATGTGAAATGATTGTTTTGAAAGAGCGACAATTTTACACATATTTTTTAAATGGTTTTTATTCAAGCGGGCACATTCACACATTCATATCGGGCACAGTGGTACCAACTCGTCATTTCTCTGAACTTCCCTCGTAATACAGTTAGCAAAATTAACAGAGCTGCACATTTTGTGTTTTGTTTATTTCTCTTTTTCTCTCTTCAACCATAAGCAAATGCACTCACGAAACGTAAACACGGTAAACACTCACAAAACAGAGTAAAATAAAAATTTCGCAGTTCTGTTAATTTTGCTGACTGTAGCCGCC
>WJQU01002108.1:0-14000 GCA_029228625.1 Pseudolycoriella hygida | reverse complement strand
GGCTTGTGTGCATTTGTGTCACGGGAGCTATGAACACTACGGCCACTCTCATTGCGCTATCGCCCATCCAGACGATCGCTAAAGCAAGAGCCTTTGCCTCGGCATACAGGCAGAAACAAAATGGTCTCTGGATGAGGAATTTTGAATCTCGCTGTGGAAGAATCCTGAAAGTGATCAACGACAGGATCTTTGATATGCCCAGAGATCGCATGATTCCACAGGTCGACTTTGTGAGGCGATACCAGATCGTTGTACCGGACAGAGCGGATTGGCTAGGAAACTGGCCGACCTGCCTACCGGCTGATGGACTGGTGAGCTTTACGTATGGGTCGAAAACTGAGGAAGGAGCAGTAGCCGGGATCTATTCGCAGGAACCGGCGAACTGCGACAGTATCCATTTGGGACAGTCTGCGAGCGTCCTCCAAGCGGAGACGTTTGCGACGTTGATGGGAGTGTTGAAGTTAGTTCCAGAAGGAATGACGGGTGGCAGAGCGACCATCTGCTCAGACAGTGAGTCGATGATAAAGGCGCTCGTGTCGCCTGTGACAACGTCAAAACCAGTTAAAGAGCTGAAACGGACCCTAAACCGATTGGGACTGAGAAATCAGATCACGATCGTCTAGGTCCCTAGGCACACTGGTGTAGACGGTAATGAGAGAGCAGACGAGCTAGCCTGGAACACTGGGTGCGAGCTGGGCCCAAAAAGAGTTGGTACGCGTACGGCGGTAGAAAGCACACGAAGCTCTTCTTCCCGGCGCCTGACGAGAAATGGGCCAAGAAGCTTCTCAGAATGGACCGTAGTGGCATTAGGAGAGTAGTGGGAGCCATTACGTATCACTGTGGGTTGAACAAGCACTTGGCCAAAATGACCATTTTGGCTGATCCAAGATGTGACTGCGGCTTGAAGGAGGAAACGGGCGTCCACGTAATATGCGAATGCCCGAAGTTCCTCCTGCTAAGTAGCATGACATTAGGTGGTTATGTGATTCGACCCTCCGATGTCTTAGACCTAGGACCTATCGCCCTAGATAGGTTCTTGGTGAGAACCGGAAGGTTTTGAATGATTTACATGATGAACGGGAAGAAAACAAAGGATCAATAGATCTGTGTTTTAGGAGCCAGAATTGGCCCATCCCACCCTGATAAATCTAAAAAAAGGTAGACTATTCGCACGCGCTTACGAATAGCCAGCCCTTGGAGCAGAAGTTAATCGAACGTGTGTGCGAATATCCAGTCCTTTTAGGTCGCGCGTGCGAATAACCAGTACTTGTAAGAGTAAACTATTCGCACGCGCATGCGATTAGCCTACTCCTACAAGGACTGGCTATTCGCACGCACGTACGAATAGCATCAGCTTTTAATAATCTTACATTGGGACTCTCTATCATCCGGGGTAACAAGATGGAAGATAAATTGACAAATATAGGCAAAGAGGAGAGAGGCGAGTTGATTATTATACGAACCGACGTGTTTTCAGACATACGATTGTCTATGAAGTATTGGCTTATAAGTTTTATTATCAGGTAAACTTTGGGTAACATTTAACGAGATCCTGTCATTTTAGAGTCGGAAGTTGAAGATCTGAATTTTTTTCTATTGACGATTCTAATAGTGACCAACGTTTTGAATCCGAAGAGGCAGTCTGGTGTCAAATTCATTTTTATGGAAATGCCATTTTACATTTCATCGGTGCCAATCAGAATTTCGACACAAACCTGCCTTCTCATAGCTCAAATAGAGCAACTAAGGTGATAGCATGGTGTCAAGTTCATGACTATTTAAACGCTGTCTTGCACTAATACCATTCGTTGGGGAAAAGCCGATTTTTGACACCAGTCTGCCGACTTATACATCCCATATGGATTTTGCAATCGTTGAGCTAGAAATCAGGCTGGTGTTAATATGAGAATAACTGAGATGCTACCTTGTGTTAACACCTCTCGTTTTGCTTGAGCCAAATTCTGACACCACCCTGCTCCCTGCTCACCTTATCAAATCCCAAGTGTATACCAGGATTGCCAGAGCTAAAACTAAGTGTGGCAGGCTGGTGTCAAGTTGATGCATATGCAAACGTTGTTTTACATTAACACCTTCAGTACTTTTTGTGCCATAACTCAGGGAGGCAGGCTGGTCCCAAGTCAATAATAAGTGAGGCACTTTCAGACATTAATGCCTTTGATTTGGCCTCGAACAGGCCCGGCTCTAGGACAAAATTCAGATGACTAGGACAAAATTCGGACGGACATAATACGGACGGCCAGAATCAGGACTATGTGAAAATCAAGACGATGACAAAATGAGGTAGGATGATGACAATTCAAGAAATCCGGACGAAATGAGTAATGTTTCAGATTACCCTTTGGATAGGATAGGATAAAGTGGGTAGAAACACTGATTAGATATTGCCGAGTGGTTTTTTATTGATTTTGGGTTCGTTATAAAAGGGTGTCATGTATAACACCTTTACAGGAGGTGAAGCTAAAAACTTTATTATCTAAATAATGCAGAAGTGAACAAGAAATATCTGAAAAGACTAGATGTGATCCATATCATCTTTCCAAACATAATTAAAACCACGATCTCCAATAACTTGAAGTGTTTGTCAGCATGCTTCAGATAAATTTGCGGAAAATCATGAAATAGGAAAATGCCGAATTGACCATCTGAAAACGAGGAGAGACAATTTTGAGAAAAGGTACTGTAATATTTGGGTCAAACTAACCTGATTGAAGAAATCGTGAGTGCACTCGATAACCAATAATCCACGAAAAACGACTGGAGATTGAGCCGATATGATAACCAATATCAAATCCTTCTGGATGTATGGTGGCATCAAGTACCAAGTGCTCTGATATATTGCATGGTTGACACCTTGGATTCGAGTGGTGACTTTATCGCCATAGAAGCAGTAAATGAAAGCTATAATAAGATACAAATTGAAACGGATGCCGGCTTGAACTACTCCGATCATATTTCCGTTCGAAGATGACTAGTTAGAAAACGAGAAAATGTTAGGAAAAATTCTCGGCTGTCAGCTCTAGGAGCTCCTATACTATTCAGATATTTCTAAGATACATACTTTCAGTATATCCAAAAGTAAAGCGCACAAAAGAAAAGTGACTGCTGACAAAATAGCCGTCAAAATTCCATTCATTTTGCGTGCAGCCTCAGAAGCCAACCTGACAAGTAAATGAGGCATTCAAAACAATCTTACATCAGTTTTTTGGTTGAAACCCAACTCTTTTACTGCCACATGAAATTCCATGATATCCAACAACTTCGATTTAAGTATTACGCGCACTTCAGCAGATTGTTTTTCAATCGGAGGAATGAATTCGGTTAAATTTTGGATATTCAATTCGATGTCCGAAATGAAAGCGCCTATATATTGTGTTATTCCATTGAACATCATCATAACTGGTAGAGCGACTTCTAGTACAGCAAGTGCGGCAATCACTTGAAAATATACGGCAATGAAGTAGAGGATAGGATGTTTCCAGTCGAAGGGAATCCTAGAAATTGACAAAATGAGTGTGGCCAATTTTCAAAAACTTTACGATAATATTTTTTTTTTTTTTATTTAACTAGAAAAAAAAATAACATTATAGGCTGTTAGCCTGTACATGTTCTTGTTATCAATCTATAACAGTAAATATATTTAATCTTGACGTTATATATTTTTTTAATCAAAAAGTAAATCAAATTATATTAATGAAAATAGAAAGAGAAAAAAAAACATTTTTCTTCTTCTCTTCTTCTTTCCTTTCTCCTTTTTTCTATTTTTTAGTAAATCAATAAATCAAGATGTATAGAAAAAAAAAACAAAAAAAAAATATTGAACAAATTAAACTAAAAAATGAATTTGACAGACGTAGGGCAGCAATAGCGTGTACACACGTCTCACCAGGTAAAATTATATTCACCTGAAGACCTGAACAGGTTCAATAGAAATAACTTCAAACGGTACTTAAACGTCGCCAGTCCTTTAATATCTCGTATATTTTGTGGAAGGTTGTTAAAGAAACGAAAGCCACGGTTTACTACGGTACATTGACCGGAGCGAGATCGAAAAAAGGAAGGGTAAAGAAGGTTACTTCCTCGAGTATAGTGATCATGAATGTCTGAACCTACTCGAATAGCAAAGTCGTTTTTAATAAGATCATTCTTCAGCATATACACCAACGTTGCAGTCTGCATCGCATTGTAATATTCAATTGGCAAGATCGTGGCATTGAAACATAGCCTAGCAGATCCTCTGCCTTTCAGCCCGTAAATATTGCGCAGTGCTTTTTTTTGCAGAAGAAGCAATTTGTTCAGCGCGTAACGGGGAGCACTGTTCCAAATCGGGTTGAGGTAACTCAAACGAGAATGTACGTACGAAAAGTACAGATTGAACAGAACAGTCCTGGGAACAAAGTGCTTGAGGCGTCGCAAGACGCCAATCAACGGAGAAACTTTCTTGCTAATTCCATTCACTTTGTCATTCCACGTTAAATATCGATTCATTTTCAGGCCCAAATATTTCACTTCATTAACTCTTTTTGCAACTACTTCCCCTACATTCAACACAAAACTTTCCCGAAGAAACCGAAGGCGTAACTATTTTCATTCAGAAAATACCAAAAATCCAAGATGGCGTCACTTTGACAAATGTCAGCCATTTTCTTAGGATTCATAAAGATGCTACTCATCAACATCAACAACTTTCCCGAAGAAACCGAAGGCGTAACTATTCTCATTCAGAAAATACCAAAAATCCAAGATGGCGTCACTTTCACAGGTGGCAGCCATTTTCTTAGGATTCGTAAAGATTCTACTCATCAACATCAACAACTTTCCCGAAGAAACCAAAGGCGTAACTATTCTCATTCAGAAAATACCAAAAATCCAAGATGGCGTCACTTTCACAGGTGGCAGCCATTTTCTTAGGATTCGTAAAGATGCTACTCATCAACATCAACAACTTTCCCGAAGAAATCGAAGGCGTAACTATTCTCATTCAGAAAATACCAAAAATCCGAGATGGCGTCACTTTCACAGGTGGCAGCCATTTTCTTAGGATTCATAAAGATTCTACTCATCAACATCAACAACTTTCCCGAAGAAACTAAACGCGTACTATTCTAATTCAGAAGATAGCAAAAATCCAAGATGGCGTCACTTTGACAGCTCGCAGCCATTTTCTTAGGATCCATAAAGATTCTACTCATCAATATCAACAACTTTCCCGAAGAAACCAACTGCTTAAAAACACAAAAAAAAAATTTTTAAATTATATCAAGAAAAAATTTCAATTGAAATCAAGGTAGCATAATGGTTTTTTTGCTATAAAAGGAAATGCAAAACCGTATTTTATTTCAGTCTCTTTAGACTCGTCAAGCAGGTCGGACCTATGTTGGTTCACGCTGGAAATTTGTGACCGACAAACCGACAAACAGACAGACAGACAAACAGACAAACTTTTGAATTTTATAATTATAAATAATTAACCCTACATGGCGACTCGTTGACAGATACGGTCATAAGAAATAATTAAAACGATTTAATACAGAAAAATGCTAAAACTGTGCACAGTGGTAAAATAAGACAGCATCCTAAAGTAGAAGAAATTAAAATATGAACAATAACTAATTAAATGTGGAGATACGACACGGGTAGTAACCCTGTCTAGAACAACTTTAAAAACAAATATAATTTTGGTACAACTTCATGGTTGCGAATGGTAAATGTGGCATATCGAATATTCAATATACGTTGGTTAACAATCGACTGGAACTTAAATGCATGCAAACCACCTAGACAAAAAAAAGTTTCCAATTTCAATTCTTTAAATGAATACAAGTAAGCAATTTGAGTAGATAATATGATTAAACGTAGCTTTTTTTAGTACTTATGATAAAATGTGTGAATTCTTTCCTTGAATAATTCGAATTTTGAATTAATAACATTAAAAAACGAAAAGACAATTTCACGAGAGTGTATTTTAAATAAACACCTAACTTCAAATGAAATTATGTACGCCTTCATAGACTGAGAAACAAGTTTTAATAGATAGCATTTCAATTATACGATTTGAATTTTAATTTTGTCTAGGAAGACCAGTATATACTTTTCAATTCGATAAGAACGCTTGGTTACTTATATAAAAATCTGAAAAATTATCTTTTATTAACAGTTAATCTGAAACAGAAAGTAACAATATGACTACGACTAAAGCAGACTTAAAAAAAGACATTTGTAGATCAGTTCCAATTTTTGATGGTTGTTTTTCACAATTGCGAACATTCATTGATTCAATATTATTAGTAAAAGAGGATGTAGGGACTCATAAAGCATTCGTTTGATTAAAACTAAACTTACAAAAGCAGCTAGAGATTATGTTAGTGATGATGACGTCACCATTGATAGTATTATTAACGCTTTACGCAATAACATAAAAGGTGATTCCTCTACAGTGATACGAGGCAAATTGCTTAATTTGAAACAAAACTCCAAAGATCCAAATAGTTTTGTTACAGAAATTAAAGAACTAACAGACTCATTAAAATCGGCTTACATAAGTGAAGGATTCACACCAATTTTAGCTGACAAACAAGCAACTGAATTTGGTGTGAGTGCGTTGAGCACTAATGCAAATAATGTTGAAGTTAAACGAATATTAAAGGCAGGAAATTTCACAAATATGAACGATGCTTCATCTAAATTTTTGAAACTCATTTATGAAGAACAAAATTCAAATCAAATATTTTATGCTGATAATAGGAATAGAAAATTTTTTCGTGGTAATAAAAAATATTTTCATGGAGATTTCAACGGAAGTAAAAATAGAAATCAATTTAATAGGAACAACTTTAGATATAATTTCAATTACAGGAGATATAATCATATTAGGGGACAAAACAATATCGGTTTCTTTAATCGAGATAACAACCGTTTCCAAAATAACGGAAATGGCAACAGAGGATATTCTCGTTCTTACTATAATAGGTATAATAATTCAAATTCAGGGTGTGCTAATCGGCCCTATCCGGCAGTGAGATTGACGGATCAGGCCGTAAATGCGAGGACTTTCCCAATTCAAAGTATGGGAGGATACCGCACATATGTAAATACAAATCACATGCCAAGTGAACATTACTGTTGCCATGACGTTCATCATTTGACTTTATCATTTAGTAGTTTCGTATCTATATATTCGGAAATGACTCAAACTCAAAATTCTTACTTATTAGATACTGGTGCAACAATTTCATTAGTCAAAATTAGTTAGTCAAATCTCGAAATGTAAACCACACGGATTCAAATAATTGTAAAGTGAACATGGCCACAATATTTAACGAAGACACCTGACACGAAAACTGACAAGTTGCGCGAAAAGATAACACAAAGTGCATACAAAACACGCAATAATTCTAGTTAGATTATTTAAGTTTTTCTGTGATAACTTGCGATATATTACACAGTAAGTAGACTATAGTTAGTCAAAAAATTTAAATGAAAGGTCGAAGATTAAGTAAAATAATTTTGTTTATCGTATTTTTAGCCTGAAGATTGTCAAGGTAGTTGACCGAATGCAAGTGAAGAAATACAACAAAATGTAAACACGCACCAAGACGTTTCATTTTAAATTTGATCAGCTCCAAGCAAAACAACGGAGGAAAGGTTGAATTCCTGCTGATCAGCTATACAAATCATTTACAAAATTGGTAAGCTTTCACGCAATTGTCCTATAAATTTTAAATCACGTTGTCAACTAAGTGGTATAAAGAAAGGCGTAGTATTTACAATGGGTGAAACAATAACAAATTTTGTACTCAATGGCCAAACTGTATATCACAGATTTCACGTAGTTCAAAATGATTTTCCTATTCCATACGATGGTATTTTGGGTCTAGATTTTATAAAAGGATTTCGCTGTACATTAGATTATTTCGAAAATACCATGACTATACCTTCGATAAACGCTAAAATTCCAATTCTCGATAATCCAACTGATAGTAAAAATGTAATGATTGTACCAGCCAGATGTGAAATAATTCGACGTATAACAGTGAATACAGAAGATGAATTTGTAGTAATTCCAAATCAAGAATTATCCCCAGGAGTCTTTGTTGGTAGAACTTTAGCTAGTGCTAAACGCCCGTATGTTAGAATTTTAAATACATCTATGACAGATAAAACCATTACTAATTTTAATATTCACACTGACAAAATTGATAACTACAACATTTTAGATCCGAAAGACATTATTCCTAATAAACATCTAATTTTTGAGAAACTTCAGAAAAATTTTCCTACTTACGCTCCTAGGGAATTGTCTAATTTATGTTCTCAGTATTTAGATATATTTGCAACAGAAAAGGACCCTGTGAGTTTCAATAATTTTTACAAACAAAAACTCTTATTGAGAGACAAAATTCCAGTTTATATCAAAAATTATAGAATTCCACATGCCCATAAAGAAATTATAAGCAAAAAAACTGAATTAATGTGCGAAAATGGCACCATTGAACCTTTCGTGTCAGAATATAATAGTCCTGTTCTTTTAGTACCAAAGAAAAGTTTGCCTGGAAATTCGGAAAAAAGATGGAGATTCTGTGTTGACTATAGGGAAATTAATAAAAAACTTTTAGGTGATAAATTTCCACTACCAAGAATAGACGACATTTTGGACCAGTTGGGTAATGCCAAATACTTTTCTCTGATCGACTTACTGAACGGTTTTCATCAAATAGAATTGGATGAACATTCAAAGAACTACACTTCCTTTTCTACCGATCAAGGATCCTACAGATTTAATGCAATACCTTTTGGCTTGAAAATAGGCCCAAATGCTTTCCAAAGAATGATGTCCATAGCTTTCAGTGGTCTGACCCCAACAAAATGTTTTATTTATTTGGACGACTTAGTTGTAATAGCTACCACAGAAGATGAAATGTTAGCTAATTTGAAAGATGTTTTTGACACTTGCCGTAAATACAATTTAAAACTGAATCCAGATAAATGCGAATTCTTTCGAAGGGAGATATTATACTTAGGACATAAATGTACAGATAAAGGTATTCTACCTGATGAATCTAAATATTCGGTAATTAAAAATTATCCAACCCCCACAGATGCGGACAGTGCAAGACGATTCGTAGCTTTTTGTGACTATTACAGACGTTTCATTCGAAGATTTTCTCATTATGCACACCACATAACTAATCTAACTCGCAAGGATGTTCCATTTATTTGGTCACCACAATGCGAAAAATCTTTTCAATATTTGAAAAATTCTTTAATTAATCCGCCTATCCTACAATACCCAGATTTCAATAAAAAAATTTATATTACAACTGATGCAAGTAAAATCGCTTGTGGCGCTGTTTTAAGTCAAGAACATAATGGCATTCAACTGCCTATTGCCTATGCATCTAGATCCCTTACTGCGGGAGAAAAAAATAAATCGACACCGTTGCAAGAACTAACCGCTATACACTGGGCAATAACCCATTTCAGACCATATATTTTGTCCACCAAATTTGTAATGAGAACAGATCACCGACCCTTAGTTTATTTATTTAGTATGAAAAATCCCAGTTCAAAATTAATGAGAATGCGACTAGATTTAGAAGAATATGATTTCGTAATAGAACATATTCCAGGTAAGAAAAATGTTGTAGCCGATGCATTATCTAGAATAGAATTCCAAGATATCAGAAAAATAGCTCAGACATGCAATTTTATTAGGACTAAGAAACACAAGTCAAGGTGACGGCGCGTACGGACGTGTTTTGGTTTGCTCTGAGTAAGTTTTGTTTATTTTTGCCGTTTTTCGCGTTAGGGGTCATAATTTTTGGTAAATAAAGTGGATTAGTGTGTGTTGTTCGCGTAAGGTTTCGGGGTGCGTGATTCCCACAGGGAATACTGCGGTTTTTCAGTTCCTCAAAGTGATCAATTCTTATTGTAGAGTGGAAACGTGTTTGCTCGCTCCTTTCGAGCTTATTTTGGGTGTCATCGCTCATTTTGTAGTTGTGAGGGGGCTCTCCACTGCCCCAGTGGTGTTTCTGTTACGTATACATCTCAATTAAAGTCTTCATTTTTATTTTCAAGTAGCGCAGAGGTGACATAACCTCAATGTTTCCACATTTCACGTGTGTGCTTTTTTTCCTAATAAAGCAATGCACGTTTCGTGGCTGCTATTTTGTAACACTAATTCAAGTAAGTGTAGCTGGCAATTGCAGTTACGGGTTTCGCTATTCACATAGCAATGCGTTTTGGCAAACATAAATAAACTTGCGCACCGCATTCCGTACACGTGTGTGTGTTGTCCCCGTTGAGGCTTGTACTTCCGGTGCGGTTCGGCTTACCAGGCCGTCCCACTGTATTTGCAATCGGTAAAAATAATTTGGCTCAGCCTCGGACGAGTGTTGGTCACGGGGTACGACCAGCACGGGACATAACAGGTACCCCATCGTTGACGATCAGGCAGTGTGAAAAGGTTGGTGGCTTGTTTCTTGGAAGTCTAAACGTAAATGGGGGTTCTCGGGGTCGCAAGGAGGAATTGATAGAACTGGCTAAGGGTTATGGCATAGATATATTAGCGTTGAGCGACATTAGAACTAAGGGGCAGAGAGAGGAGCTGGTGGGCGCTATAAATTATTTTTGTCTGGCAGGGCAAACTGGGGAGTTGGAATGGCTATCAAGCAGGAATTAGAAAAATTTGTTTTGGGCGTGCGGTACGTAAGTGAAAGGATCATGTGGATCTCCATCAAGTTGGCGGGTGGTATTTATCGAATGGTTAGTGTTTATAGTCCGTGTGAGGGTAGCAGCGCTGGCGATCTCGACGCCTTTTATGGGCAGTTAGGGGATGTTGTTAGCAAAAAAGGGAGTGAGTGTGTGATTCTGTTGGGCGATTTTAACGCGAGAATAGGAAACAGTAGAACCAATGGGGGTTATGAAAGAGTAGTAGGCAAATTCGGGGAAGGTACTTTGAACTCAAATGGTAAGCGGCTGTTAGATTTCTGTGATTTCAGTGGGTTAGCAGTAATCAGCTGTTTCTTTAAGCACAAGTGGATCCATCGGTATACTTACGTCAGTGATAGTTTGGGCCACAAATCAGTGATTGACTACGTGATTATAGAGCAGGACAGGAGGCAGGAAGTCAGGGACACGCGGGTTTTCAGGGGTTTTGCATTTGGCTCAGACCACTATCTTTTGGGTACCCATCTCTCAGTTGGTAAACTCTGTCAAGCTAAAAGGAAGAAAGCGGTAGTTCGCAAATTTCGCGTGGGAAAATTCAAGGATGAGGAAGTTAGGGCTCGTTTCGTGGCAAAATTCACGGAAGGTTTTGAGGGTCTTCTTCCGGACTGCGGGGACATTGAAGTTGAGTGGGCAAATTTTAAGAAATTTGTTTTGGGTGCAGCTGAGGAGTGTCTGGGTAGTGTCTCTAGTGGAGGTAGGAACAAAAAGACGAGTTGGTGGAGCTCAGATATAAAAAGGGCGGTGCTGGAGAAAAGGAGGCTGTATTTGATTTGGTTACAGGATAAGACAGAAGAGAAGAAAGGGGCTTACAGGGCGTGTAGGCAGGCAGTTAAGGCTCTAGTTAAGGAAGCGAAGGACCGGGCGTGGAAGAAGTTCGGGGAGGAATTGGAAGAAGCAGGTCAGGGAAAGGGTAAGAAATTCTGGTCGGCGATCAAGGGCATTAGACGTGGTGGTGAAAAAGAGGGTTGCTGTAGCATTTTGGGTAAGGATGGTCAGTTAATTACAGGTAATGGTGAAGCCCTAAAACCTGGCGGGATTACTTCCAGGGTCTGTTTTCCTCTGTCAATCCGGTAGTAGAACCAGAGGGGGAAGCGGGTCCTAGCTGGGAGGGTGAGGAGGAAATTACATTAGAGGAGGTGTCACGAAAGGTCAGCAAGCTGAAGGCAGAGAAATCCGCAGGGGTAGACGAAATTAGGACAGAATTTATTAAGAATAGTGGGCCAGGCGGGATTCAGTGGCTTTGTAGGATTTTTAATTTAGCCATGAAGTCCTCAGTCGTACCCGCTGACTGGGGCTTCGGTGTTATTGCTCCAATCTTTAAGAAGGGCAATCGCAAAGTTTGTAGCAACTACAGGGGGATTTCGCTTTTGAGCGTTGTAGGAAAAGTTTATGCGAGTGTTCTAGTAGATCGGGTTAGGGTTATAGTGGAAGAGGTTCTGGACGAGGCTCAGTGTGGTTTCAGGCCTCTGAGAGGGTGTCAGGATCAGATCTTTTGTCTCAGGCAAGCTATAGAAAAGCTCTTTGAGAGGGGTATTGATCTGTACTTGTGCTTCATCGACTTAGAAAAGGCATTTGATCGGGTGCCGAGGCAAAAGCTCTTTGGAGTGCTTAGCGAGTACGGCGTCAGTGGGAGATTATTAGGCGCCATTAAAAGCATTTACTCAGGGAGCAAAGCTGCGGTAAGAATAGATGGTGAGATTAGTGAGTCTTTCGAGTTTAATGAGGGAGTTCGTCAGGGTTGTTGTGTCTCCCCACTTCTGTTCATAATTTTTATGGACAAGATTATCAAGCAGGCCAATTTGCAAGGGAAGGTGGAAGTGGGTGAAGTAGTAATGAAAATCCTGGCCTATGCGGATGACTTAACTCTATTAGCAGGTAATACCAGTGATTTGCAGAGGGATATCGACTGCCTGAATGTAGCGTGTGAGGAGTACGGCATGAAAATAAGTGTCAGCAAAACTAAGGTTATGCATATCGGCAAATCCCGGAAAGACATAGTTTGCAGTTTAAGTGGGGAGCAGTTGGAATAGGTTTCGGAGTTTAAATATTTAGGAGCCATTTTTTCGGAGGATGGCAAGTTAGTTAGGGAATTTGAGCAGAGGAGGAAAATGGAAAACGCGGTTGCCAGTCAATTGAGGACGCATGTGTTCAACAAGAGAGAATTAAGTAGTGGTACACAGGTAGCTATTCACAGGTCAATCTTCAGGCCAACGATTTTATATGGTAGTGAAAGTTGGGTGGACTGCGAATACCTTGTGCACGACTTGGAGGTTTCTGAAATGAGGGTTCTTAGGAGCATAGCAAAGGTTAATAGAAGGGAGCAGTGGGATAATCATATCAGAAACGACCACATCAGGGAAAATTTAGGAGTTACGTCAGTGGAAGAGGCGGCAAGGGTTAGTCGCCTACGGTGGTACGGACACGTTCAGAGGATGGGTAATAGCAGGCTACCAAAGAAGATTTTGAGTGCACAGGTCCCTGGTGTACGCTCCAGGGGTAGGCCAAGGAGAAGGTTTATAGACTCAATTAAATCAGATTTAGGAGTTAGGGGGCTTTCACTGGGCGAACAAACTATCTCCTTGGCACAGGATAGGAGGGTATGGAGGAGAGTGGTCCATGATCACTGGGAGTAAAGACCTCACGCCGAAAGGTATAAATGGTCTATAAAGTTTGATGATGATGATGATGATCAGTAAGTGGAGGGAAATGGGTAAACGTAAATCAGGTGAGTGAAATAATTAGTGGTCTGTCTTGCATGACTGAGAGACTTTTCAGGGCGTATTAGGAAGGGCTGAGGGTCTGCAAAAACAAATTGGGTGGATAAAGAGAGGTATAGGTCACACGTATGTTTGCTTTTCGTCAAGTTCTACTTTCGGACTGCAATGCGCACATTTTCTTGCCTCTCCGAGGTTAGCCGACCCCTCATAAGGGATACCCTTCAGTTTGGCCCTTAAAAATTTGCCAGAAATTATGTTTTCTGGTTTTTTTTGGCCAATTGTCAAAATTTTTCCGTCAGGAAGGCATGTTTACTTTAAGATGCAACATTCTCATCCATATATTTCACATTCCACAACATCTCACATTCCACAACATTTCACATTCCACAACATCTCACATTCCACAACATCTCACATTCTGAACAATTTTACTAAATCTCAGTGTTACCTGAATTACTTGATACAAAAAATACTTTTGTAGGTTAACGAACGAGGCGACAGCGTGTGGCTGGCATTCAGCATATTTCCAAATATTAA
>WJQU01002107.1:0-50599 GCA_029228625.1 Pseudolycoriella hygida | reverse complement strand
CGAAAAATGTCTGTTACCATGATTGATGAAAAATGTTATGAAAAACGTTTAATGTCTGTTACCATTTTTCGTTGTGCTATGGATAACTTGAGTAATTCTCGCCCGATTTAAAAAAACTTTTTTTAATCGATGAAGAATTAAATAACACAGGCTAAGTTCGAAGATGGGCTATGTGGGACTAAGGATCTGGAAGCTATCCCAAAAAAACAGGATTCATTCATTATTCATTATTCATTATTCAATTAATCGAAATCGGTTACTTTGATGATTTTTTGTTTTGTTATTTAGTATGCGTTAGTGTATATGAGTTGTAGATATAGTCCTTTGTAGGTATTTCAATTGTTAGAGAAGATGGAAGGTGAAGAAAATCATCATGGTGATAGCTAGATATCAAGGTCGCGGTAGTTGTTCAACTATCAACTTGATAGTTGACTAACTATCAACTTGATAGTTGACTAACTATCAACTTGATAGTTGACTAACTATCAACTTAATAGTTGACCAACTATCAACTTGATAGTTGACCAACTATCAACTTGATAGTTGACCAACTATCAACTTGATAGTTGACGAACTATCAACTTGATAGTTGACGAACTATCAACTTGATAGTTGACGAACTATCAACTTGATAGTTGACGAACTATCAACTTGATAGTTGACTAACTATCAACTTGTTAGTTGACTAACTATCAACTTGATAGTTGACGAACTATCAACTTGATAGTTGACGAACTATCAACTTGATAGTTGACGAACTATCAACTTGATAGTTGACTAACTATCAACTTGTTAGTTGACTAACTATCAACTTGATAGTTGACTAACTATCAACTTGATAGTTGACTAACTATCAACTTGTTAGTTGACTAACTATCAACTTGATAGTTGACTAACTATCAACTTGATAGTTGACCAACTATCAACTTGATAGTTGACGAAATATCAGCTTGATAGTTGACGAAATATCAACTTGATAGTTGACGAACTATCAACTTGATAGTTGACTAACTATCAACTTGTTAGTTGACTAACTATCAACTTGATAGTTGACTAACTATCAACTTGATAGTTGACCAACTATCAACTTGATAGTTGACGAAATATCAGCTTGATAGTTGACGAAATATCAACTTGATAGTTGACGAACTATCAACTTGATAGTTGACTAACTATCAACTTGTTAGTTGACTAACTATCAACTTGATAGTTGACTAACTATCAACTTGATAGTTGACTAACTATCAACTTGATAGTTGACTAACTATCAACTTACTATCAATTTGATAGTTGACCAACTATCAACTTGATAGTTGTCCAACTATCAACTTGATAGTTGACTAGCTATCAACTTGATAGTTGACTAACTATCAACTTGATAGTTGACTAACTATCAAATTGATAGTCGACTATTATAACTTCCACTGCTTCCATCTTTCAACACTTTCTAAAAGATAACTTTAAACAATTAAACGTTAGCAGATGTGTGAAATCTTTCGCCGATTTAGCTCTACTAACTATTAACTATGATAACTGCACTTGAAAAACTAACGAATTTTACGAGTGTAAAAATGTCACGAGTGAGCGCAGCGAACGAGTGTCAACATTTTTACACGAGTCAATCGTGATAATTGACTATCAAATCGAGGCATTTGACACACACAAGGCAATCTTGGTAATTGACTATTAAATTAATAGTCGACTATGGTAACTCGTAACTCCCACTCCTTCCATCTTTCAACACTTTCTAAAAGATAATTTTAAGCAAGTAAACGTTAGCAAATGTGTGAAGACTTTCACAGATTTAACTCTACCAACTATTAAATCTGATAATAACGAATTTTATGAGTGTGAAAATGTCACGAGTGAGCGCAGCGAACGAGTGTCAACATTTTCACAAGAGTCAATCGTTTTATTGACTATCAAATTGAGGCATTTCATACACACGAGGCAATCTTGATAATTGACTATCAAATTGATAGTCGCCTATAGTAACTACCACTCCTTCCACCTTTCAAGAATTTCTAAAAGATAGTTTTAAACAAGTAAACGTTAGCAGTTGTGTGGAAGCTTTCTAATGAATAAACTATTGAATATTATAATTGTTCTTGAAAAACTAACAACTTTTACTAGTGTGAAAATGTCACGAATGAGCGCAGCGATAGGTTTTGATTTGAATGAGACTTTCAGCTTAACTGCAAATCTAGTTCTAAAATCTTTGATTGCGGAGTGTATAAAACGTTGAAAGTATTAGTATAATTGCATTCTCAGTCAGGTCCCTTGACCCATCCAACTATCACCTTGATATTTGACTAACTATCAACTTGATAGTTGACTAATTATCAACTTGATAGTTGACTAATTATCAACTTGATAGTTGACTAATTATCAACTTGATAGTTGACTAATTATCAACTTGATAGTTGACTAATTATCAACTTGATAGTTGACTAATTATCAACTTGATAGTTGACTAATTATCAACTTGATAGTTGACTAATTATCAACTTGATAGTTGGCTGTCAACTTCTAATAACTCCTAGGAGTGTGAAATTTGAGGGCCGAGCGAATCGAGGGCCCTAATCACACGAGTTAAATCAGTTCTTTGCAAAAATAATTTGCGGACCGAGTGAGGCGAAGGCCGTAATCTCACGAGTTATGAATTGTAGGCAAATAGAATTCAGTTGCTAGATTAAAAAACTCTTACGAGTGTGAAATTTGCGGGCCGAGCGAAGCAAGGACCTTAATCACACGAGTTAAATCAATTGTTTGCAAATAGAACTGAGTTGCAAAATTGAAAAAACTTTATCGAGTGTGAAATTTGCGGGCCGAGCGAAGCGAGGACCGTAATCACACGAGTTAAATCAATTGTTTGCAAATAGAATTCAGTTTCAAAATTGAAAAATGTCTTCTAGGGTGAAATTTGAGTTAAATGAATTGTCTGCAAATATTTTGCGAGAAGAGCATAGTGAGGATCATAATTGCACAAGTTGAATAATTTATTAACAAATAGACAACATCTGTCAAAGTAGATAGTTATCTCGGCTAGTTATCAATCAATACCATATCCATTTGTTTAATTTTTTTTAACTAATCATCATCATGATCCATGGTTTTATTTTTTATGTCAAAATTACATTAGAATAAATTATCGTTTGCATTTCAAGAATAATGGGAATTGAAGGACAAATTAAACGCTTTAGTCTGACATGGCTCTATTCATTGCAGTCAAGGGACCTGACCCACCCAGAAGGTGGGACCTAGTGTTCTGAAAAAGAGGAATGTTAAGAAAATCGGCCTTTCTTCAAAAAATTTGAGTGTGCAAGCTGGAAATCGAATTTAAAAATAAACCAAAGGCACCAAAATTATTTTTTCGACTCCTGGAATTGTATCCAGGCTGTCTCTTCGCAATAAAAAAAAAGTGTAAAATCGGCCAACCCTAACGGATAAGTACTGATCACTTTCAAAACAACTAATCCAAATTTGTTTTGAAACTGATCAGTTCTGATGCCGATCAGTTTTGAAACTGATCAGTACTGGTCTGGATCAGCTTACAGTCATGGCAAAATAGATAGGAACTTTGTACTTTTGCGTTGGTTTTTGCAGTGTTCAAAAGGTCATATCTATTTTGCCATGACCGTATGTCAAAGTATACGACATTTCATGACGAACTGCATGAGCTGACAAACACACCATTTTTCGTCGCTTGATAGATTATGAAATTTTTATACTTTGATGTAAGCCGACGCCGCACAAGTGGCGCGGCTATTTAATGCGACGTCGGCTGGCTTATGTCAAAATATATAAAATTTCATGATAAAATTGAACAGACGAGAAATTGTGTGCCTGTCAGCTAACACAGGGGATTGTGAAACGTACTTGCGCAGTCACTCAATAATTTACTTACAATTCTTGACACCGCTCCCAGCGATGAATATGCACATCTCCTACGTCACACACATAACAAAATGCTGTTAATGGTGAGTGCAGAAACAAAGTGAATAACGATCCATGCTGCTGCATATCTGCATGAAATATGTAAATCAATTTTCACAATGCATTTCCGCAAATCAATGTTACTTACCTTGAAAAGCATCCGGCATGTCTTGCGGTGACATTAATATCACCAATGGTTGTCCAAAATATCTAAATAAATTACAATGTGAAAGTAGTTGGAATTAATGAGAAAAGTGGAACCTTGGGATATGCTGAAACACAAACGAATTATCTGAATCGATAATAATAAACATTGGTCGACGTGTAAATGGATATAAATCTCCAGGATATAAGCAGTGTGGTTCCTTAAACGCAGACTTTCCTCGATTTGGAATCTCATCTTCCAAAGTATCACGTTTCACACTCGTGGCTAATCCACCGAGTTCATAGCCATCTGAAAGTAAGGTGTAAGTAGTAACGGTAATACGACAATAAGTCTCTCTCTACAAATTACAATCTTCTGGATGTTGAGTGGTCGAAAAACATCCGTCCGCGGACACATAAAGTAACAATGCACCAGCCGGTGGTAGCTCCTTAAAGCCGCTAGCTAAAAATACTAGTAGTTGACTAATCGAAGGCTTGTATAGTAAATATTTGTGCGGATTATCTCTGTGATGGCGTCTATCACCATTTTCTTTTGATCCCGGACCCCAGGCGTACGGTAACGTTCTTGCTGTAGCTGGACTGGAATCATGTTCGTGTACCTTCATCATAGGTAACATTCCAGCCATACCAATGGAAGATTCAGTCGGTTCTCTCTCAAGTGTCTGAAGCATCCTTTCAAAAACCGCAGAGGAAAATTTAGACGAAATTCTGTTTCAACGATATAACGACAATTCCTTACCGAAACATGTCCATTGTAAGTTCCGAGAATTTTGCCTGCTCACACGCTGAGCCCACAATGAGTATTTCTTGTAAACTGAGCGTCATATGCGCCGACCGTTCGCATGGAGGTGTTGTTAGCGGACTGAGCCTGAAACGAGAATGACTAAAAATGTCAAATGGGTGGAGTCAGTCTATTCAATTTTTACATGGTTGGCCCGTGCTTTCGAATATGATTGTGAGTGCTAAATGATGATCATTTTCATATTATTGAATGGTGTTAATGGGCATGAAAAATGACGTAAAACACGGACCATTTTGTACTTATGTAACGTATACACAATGATGGTCACCTCAAATCATCATCTTCATAGTTTATAGTCCCACTGGTTCGTTTTGGTGTAAGTAAACGTTGTTATCATGAACCAATGAGATTTAAGGTCTGATTTAACTAAATCTATAAACTTCCTCCTCTGTCTACACCAAGGCTAGACACCCGGAACATCTCTTTGGCAGTTTATTATAACCAGAGCAGACAGCCCTCTCTCGCTGCCTCTTGTACCGACAGGACCCCTAGATTTTCTCTAATACCTTCGCTCCCATTGCTTACTACGATTGACTTAAGCTGTGCTTCTAAGTACAGTACCATCATGTCAGAAACCTGCAAGTGATGGACTAGATACTTGCAATCTACCAAACTCTGCGCACACCAGGCGTTAAATTACACACACAGCAATAATTGATGTAATGTAATGAGCCTGCAACTCAGTCGTAGAAAAAAAAACAATATGCCACACATCCCGCCTGCATGTTCCTGTGCATGTAGCAGTTATCTACGTATCTCCCAGAGAAAATTTCATCAGATTTATGACAATGGACTGGACACCCTCATACCAATTTAAATCTCATATCAATGAGTGCCTGTGAAGGATATCCACCACAGAGTTGTTGGAAGTTCACGGATTCCAATCCGAACTTCTAATAAAACTCAGTTTTTCAAACTTTGAACGTTCATTGGAGAGTACGGATTGGAATCCGTGAAATTCCAACAGGTTATGGGCCCAGTCAACAGTCTTATCCAATTAGTTGGAGTGTTGGAAATTATAATTGTGTAAGTTATCATCAATTGAGTGGGAGTGTTGGAATTATCACTCGATGATAACTTGCACTCATGAAAAATGTAATGACAAAGTATAGATTAGTTTGATCAATTCACAGATTTAACATAGCTTTTACTATAAATACATTTTCTGTTCAAATCATTTGCCTAAGGTCGATTATAGGTGCCGACTTGTCAGGATACTCAATGAATTAAACGAGCTTTTTGCTGTTTTGTTGGTTTTTGTTGTTTTGAGGTTAATGTTGTATGGGACGACTCTTTCGGAAATTTCTACAAATCTGCAGACCATCATGAGTGGTGTTGCTAACCGGTTCTTGATCAATACATCAGGACACGCGCATCGGCGGCAAGAACCGATTAACAACACGTCTCATGATTGATGATCTACAGATTTGTAAAAATTTGCGAAAGAGTAGCCCCATATCACACCAACTGAGTATTCTGACATGTCAGCACCTAGAATCTGGCCATATGACCCAATCGATAATGCCATAAATGCTGTGCAACTTTGTTGAAGCTTTCTCCGCTCGTGAAACAGGCAAATATATCACGATCAATGTGAAAATTGATTCGATGAAGATCACCTTTCGCTTCAGCAATAAACATCGTTTCTTCGTTCTTCGACACATGTACAAAGTTTGATGCGACTTGGTATCCTTTTTTAGTTAAGCTTAGAATTGACAAAAGATTGCATTTCAGGTCCTTTGCATACAAAACATTTTGCAGTGTTTTGGTTTTTATATCACAAGGCATACTCGTTTTCGCGTGATGTATTGAGTTTTTCATGCTTGCTAAAAGAACCGAAAGTACTTTGAGGTCCTCGTAAGGACCTTACCTTAGATCTTTGAAATTCTTACAGTTATGAAAGAACAGAAAACGTTGGATTGTTTGCTTATTTGTATATTTAGATACGTTCGAGTCTCTTTGCCACATCTAATCTGATACGTACGGGTCTTTGGTTATATTTTGATTTGCTGACTGGAACTTCGATCGGCTTCTGAGAACTAAGTTTCTCTTTACTTGCTGCGACAGTGAGACTTTATGTGTCCTGCTTTTCCACATTTGTAGCAAGTTACATTGCTAATCCTTGCTTGCACGGCCGTAGCACCTTCACTCGATGATTTATTTCCGATCGAATCAACGACCGAATATGATGCTCATACACGCAAATCATTTGCCAACCAATTCTGATAATTTTCGGCAATCTGTCCTCCCACAATTTTACACTAGTAAAATTCAGTTCATCTGCCGAAAACCACTTCTATATTTCTAATTTTCGGATATCAAAACGACTAGTTTTCGTTCGCCTTGAACGACTTCTTGAATTTGTCGATCACCAACTTTCGGATACCAAACCAACCACAATTTTTCGTTCGCCTTGAACGTCTTCTTACTATTGGAAAGTTTGACCATTTTACGGCACTCTCTGACGGATCTAGGACCGATTATCCCAAGACAAAATATTCACTGACAAATTATCCCCGGACAAAATATCCCTGGACAAAATATCCCACATATAATAATAACAATCTGTCGTTACAACCCGTCCGGGTCAGAGGCTAGATAAATTTATTTACTAGTTCCGCAATTTTTCGTGAGTTTTTCCTCAATCCTCACATGGATTCTCTCAGAGATCCTTTCGTTACCGACGTTTTTACTGTGTTTAAATTGCACACAAACCTAGTGCCTAGAGAGCCGGTTTGCCACACAAATTTGTTTTACCGGCAGACATTTTTTGGACAACATGCTTAATGTGAATTCCGAACCACGCCTAACGATAGCCAGAATTTTACCATTAGGATTTCTTCTGGTGCTAATTATATCTCCGTCTAAAGTTACACTCAGATATTTGTACACAGAATTCATCGAATAAGGGTGACGTTATATTTGTCATTCTTCTATGTACGATTCGTTGCGGCACCAAATTCACAACGACCCAAATTATGAAGCCTGGGTGTGCCTAGGAACGTTACTTTCATGCTACACATTGAAGATAAATCCTATGCAGAATTTGTCCACCAGGATTGAACCCGGATATTCTCGATGGCTAACCCATTCCTTAAATATCCCACATAAACCGGACAAAATATACCCAGACATAATGTCTACTCAGAAGTAGTGGATATAGGTAGATATTATATTGCGTATTGGGGGGCTCAGCCCCCTCACCTCCGCGCCTGCGGCGGCCTTTTTTGCGCCCTGCAGGCGGCCTTACGTGAATGGGGCGCTGTCCCAAACCACGTTATGGTCTCTGCCCCTTAGACCCCGCATGGGAGAATAGTTCCCCCTTGACCCTCTTATTACGAGGGCTGCCGCCACTCGACACCGCTTTCTTATTTTCCAGTCAAATTCACGGCCTACGGCGCTGCTACTTCGCAATAAGTACTTTCTGAGGTGATTTTTTGTTTGAGGGGATATTTTGGTTGGGGATATTTCGTCCAGTTTTTTTCCTGGTAAAAATTTTGGTTATTAATATCCGGTTATTTTGTCTGAGGATATTTTGCCCGAGGGGATATTTTGGTTGGGGACATTATTTTTTTGGGACATTCCGTCCTATCCCCCTCTCTGACGCCTTCATTTGCAATTTCCATTTTGTCAATGGCCAATTCTCGACATAACATTGAACGACTTCGAATGCTCGGTTAACCAATATCAGACCCCAATGTTGAAACCGTTTCTTCTTCATGACATTGACCGACTTCAAATGTTCGCTTAAACAACTTGACCAACCATAGATTTGATAAACTATCAACTTGGACAACCATCGACGTGACCAACCACTGACTTCACTTGACCATCGACTTCACTTGACCATTGTGTGTTCACGTGAGATATACTGCTCACTCAGTCTACCATGTACCAATGTGAGATTGAAGCGTTCACTCAGTCTGCATGTGAGATATACTGCTCACACAGTCCACCATAGCGACTAGCTCCTAAGACGAAATGTACATCATACTTGGAATTTACCGCCACTGTGAGATATACTGCTCACTCAGTCATTCAATGTTGTCATCAATAAATTCTCAGCAACCCATCATTGCATCAAGCAACTATGTGACTACCTTCTCAGTCAAAACCAACACGCCATACTTGGAGTTTCCTGCTACCACTTTTAAAGCTATCTCCTCAGACAAAACGATGCCATACTTGAAGTGTACCACCAACATTCTTGGAGCTAAACTATCATGCACTACCATAATGCCATAATTTTGCACAGACCACAACCATAGCCACAATTAAATCTTACAGCGAGTGTCATTGACACCTTTTCCAGTGAAAGCTGGCGCTGCAGATTAATTGTCACAGTTACAATTAATCATAGCGGGTGTTTTTGACACTCCTTCTAGTCACAGACTAGCGCTATAGATAAATTGCCACAGTTTCAATGTGTTTGGGCCCATAACCTGTTGGAATTTCACGGATTCCACTCCGGACTCTCTAATAAGCGTTCAAAAAGTGAAAAACTGTGTTTCATTGGTGGCAGGACATTTCTCCGCCGCAAATAACGCCCGGGGCGTTAATAACACCCGGGGCGTTATTAACGCCCGCACACCGGGCGCTAATAACGCCCGGGGTGTTATTTACGCCCGCACTCCGGGCGCTAATAACGCACGGGGTGTTATTAACGCCCGCACTCCGGGCGCTAATAACGCCCGGGGTGTTATTAATGCCCGCACTCCGGGCGATAATAACACCCGGAGTGCGGGCGTAAATAACACCCCGGGCATTATTAACGCCCAGAGTGCGGGCGCCAATAACGGCCGGGGTGTTATTAAGGCCCGCACTCCGGGCGCTAATAACGCCCGGGGTTTTATTAACGTCCGCACTCCGGGCGCTAATAACGCCCAGCTGAATAATTGGATAAACGCTACAAAATGGCACTTTAATAAATAACTTTACTCATAGATCATGTAACTAGAAGAAGTTGACTAAGGGGAAAATTTTCTTTATACAGGACGTCAATAGAAGGAGTTGACTAGAGGAAAATCTTCCTTATACAGAATGTCACTAGAAGGAGTTTAGTAAGAGGAACATTTTCCTTATACAGAATGTCACTAGAAAGAGTTGACCAAGGAGAAAATTTTCCTTATACAGAATGTAACTAGAAGGAGTTGACTACAGGAAAATCTTCCTTATACAGAATGTCACTAGAAAGAGTTGACTAAGGGGAAAGAACAGAACGTCACTGGAAGGAATTGATTAGGAGAATCATACAGAATTCCACTAGATGGAAGAATTTCTTTCTCTGCTATTTTATTTTTGAAAAAGTTGTCAATAAGAAATCAAAAAATTAGGGATGAATAAAAACAATACAAGACGAGATGTGTACATTGAAATGTCCTAAGCTTCTGAATTTAAATAACTTCCAATTCATTCTTGAAGCTCAATAGTGACCGTCTACCGAATTATATAGCTGGGCGTTAATAGCGCCCGGAGTGCGGGCCTTAATAACACCCCGGGCGTTATTAGCGCCCGGAGTGCGGGCGTTATTAACGCCCCGGGCGTTATTAGCGCCCGGAGTGCGGGCGTTATTAACACCCCGGGCGTTATTAGCGCCCGGAGTGCGGGCGTTAATAACACCCCGGGCGTTATTAGCGCCCGGAGGGCGGGCGTTATTAACACCCCGGGCGTTATTAGCGCCCGGAGTGCGGGTGTAAATAACACCCCGGGCGTTATTAACACCCGGAGTGCGGGCGTTAATAACACCCCGGGCGTTATTAGCACCCGGAGTGCGGGCGTTAATAACACCCCGGGCGTTATTAGCGCTCGGAGGTCGGGCGTTATTAACGCCCCGGGCGTTATTTGCGGCGGAGAAATGTCACGTCACCGTTTCATTAGGGGTCCGGAATGGAATCTGTGAAATTCCAACAAGAGTCCAGTCTAGTCCAATGTTTTTTGCGGTAACGCGTGATCGGTTTTGATCATCTTTGAACTCGATCTCACATTCGATGTCATGTTTACAGACTGACGAACAAATTGACTTCGTACGGGTCTCAAAACCGAATTTCATTTCAAGAAAGTAACGAACTTTTCTTTGAGTCTTAAGGTTCCATCATATCTCATAGTTAACCAGAAAACTCGGAATCATCCCCAAACAAAATAATAAAAAGAATTCAGCCAATTTTTAACAATATTTGCACATTACAAATATCTACGTTTAATTTTCGTTAAATTTAAAGCCGAAAGGGTTGTGTGAAATTTTGATAAACTGAAGAAAAATAACAATTTTTCGTGTTGTGCTTCATTCATTTTTATAAATGTAGATATTCGAAAGCACGGGGTTGGTTTATTCTACTCTACATAAGCAAATGAATAGACTCACCTGTGTGACACAATAATTGGATTTGAGTCAGCGTGCAGAACAGAAACCGCCGCATCAGCCTTTATAAAACCTTTTATTTCGTCTAACACTAGCGACCATTCCGTTTGATCATCTGGTTGGTATCTACAAGGATTTTCACTAAATTTCATTTTTCTGTATTGCAATTGATGCGATTTCATATGTTACTTACGATGACGTATATTGGTGTATTTGATTCTCTAATTCAGATACTAATTCCCGAACTAATTTCATTTTTTTCAACAATAAACAGACGACAATAAATCGGGCATAATATCGTAATTTTTTCACCATCAGATCGGAACGATCTTCTTGGATAGCTCGACTGTAATAGCCTCTACCACGGATTGCTGCATAGAATTGGTACGCCTCATTCAAATAATTTGTTTCACTGGTTCTAAGACTGTTTTTAATGAAATGAATTAGTTAAAAATATGTTATTTTATATGTCGCAAGTTAATTTCGCGAGTTTTTTTCTTAAGAATTTTACTTGCTTCAATCAGCTACACGAAAAATAGAAAAAATTATTAGATTCACGAAATAGTGGTTTTCCTAACGCATGCTAAGAGTCGTTTTTAGCGAATGAGAGGTTTACTGCACGAGCCGGAGGCGAGTTCTGAAATCGTATTCGCTAAAAGAGCCTTTTAGCATAAGTTATGAACAATGTCTTTCCTAAGGTATTTTTTATTCGTTTAAAAAAATTCCAAACTAGATTCGTTTTGTTCAAAAAATGCCAGCTCAGGGCCATTTTGGAAATTTACAATTGCCAGACCCAACGACGACATAATTTTTGTTCTTCGAGAAAACTAACTGCGAAGGTGCAAACAATGTGTATCCCTGGTATTGAGGATACCAGGAAATTTTTTGGCAAAAAATTTGAATACCGGGAAATGTGTGAAGAAAAAATGAAAATTCCTGAATTTAAAGTTTTGAAGAAAAGCTCACCGGGAAATATAGCTGACAGGGAAATGAAGTCCATCAGAAAGTCGTGAGGCTCAACGGGAAATATAACTGGCAGGGAAATTTAGCCCACGGGGAAGTACAGCTCACCGCGAAAGTCGTGCGGCTCACTGGGAAATATAGCAGACAGGGAAATTATGCCCACCGGGAACAACAGCTTGCCGGGAAGTCGTGCGGCTCACCGGGGAGTATAGCTGACTGGGAAATTTAGCCCAACGGGAAGTACAGCTCACCGGGAAGTCGTGTGGCTCACCGGGAAATCTAGCTGACAGGGAAATGTAGTCCACCGGAAAGTCGTGCGGCTCAACGGGAAATATAGCTGACAGGAAAATTTAGCCAGCCGGGAAGTGCAGCTCACCGCGAAAGTCGTCTGGCTCACCGAGAAATATAGCTGACAGGGAAATTTAGCCCACCGGGAAGAACAGCTTATCGGGAAGTCGTGTGGCTTACCGGGGAGTATAGCTGACTGGGAAATTTAGCCCAAGTGTGAAGTACAGCTCACCGGGAGGTCGTATGGCTCACCGGAAAGTCGTGTGGTTCACCAAGAATTCTAGGTGACAGTGAAATTTAGTCGACCGGGAAGTCGTGCGGCTCACCGGGAAATATAGCTGACAGGGAAATTTAGACCACAAGGATGGACAGATCATAGCGAAAGTCGTTCGTCTCACCGGGAAATATAGCTGACAGGGAAATTTAACCAGCCGTTAAGTACAGCTCACCGCGAAGGTCGTGCGGCTCACCAGGAAGTATAGCTGACAGGGAAATTTAGCCCACCGGGAAGAACAGCTTACCGGTAAGTCTTGCGGCTCACCGGGAAATACAGCTGGCCGGAAAAAAAACTGACGGGGAACTATAGGTCATCGGAGTGTGTGGAGATTGTCGATATCAGTGGTATGAAAGACTTTCTGATGAAGGTGGGTAATAATTTGAAAATAGGAAATTGCCTGAAAGTGGGAAATGACTTCAAGATAAAAAATGTTAATTAACGATGACAAAAGGGAGATGATCTGAAGTGGAAATGATTAAAAAACGAAAATGGTTTTCGCTCCGCTCACGATTTTTAATGAAATATGACCAATAACTTAACAACTCCTTTGTAAATTTCGATTGGGATTTTATAAAATTTTCGCTTGCGGCGCTATAGGAACTGAAATCCTACTTATAATGAATTCTACAATTCAAATATATCGCAGGCGGAGATTAAGCAAAATCATCGATTTACTTACAGAACAAGTGTAAAGGTAAAGACAGTTCAAAATTTCGCTTGCGGCGCGCTACACTTAAAGAACAAACGAAAAAACATTAAAATTGTACGTTTGACATTTCAGTATCACAATTTTGGTCAATGTTTTCTATCCCCCCCTCCCCTGGGTCCAGAAATCCATATTTTTTCACAAGGAAATCAATATTTTGTCACCGGGAAATCAATATTTTTCACCGGGCAATTTTGCCAAATTTTACGGATATGTCAAAATCGGTTTTTGGATACCGGAAAGAAAACATTATTTGCACACGCGACTAACTCTCTAGATTCTAATTCAGAAGAAAACATATTTCATTATCACAAAATCCAAGATGATGCCACTTTGGCAGCCATTAGCTTAGGATACCAACAAATTCCCCTAACATGAACTGAAATTTTTTCTGAATTTTCTGTAATATTTTTCTTTTAATATTTTTCTACATTTTAATTTTTCTTCATCTTGTGAGTTTCGCGCTCTAAAGTATTCTTAAAATTCAAAGAACGCATGAACGCGCCGTGCCACAAGTATTTTTTCCTCTATTTTAATATATTTTACAGTTATAGCGCCTCAGGCAAAATTTTGGTGGGATAAAGTTCTTAAAATACGTTTTATGTATTTACGCGTGATGCACGGACATGAGGCGCCAGGCCCCAGGGGCTCTATCGTCGGGCCTGTATGAAAGAAGTTTTCTTTCTCTGATCAACATCCCTTGGGGAGTACACAGTGAACTGAGTGGCTCCTTGTTCCTTTTATTTTGACTATTAAGTTTATTTTTATTACGCTCACATCACAAATTAGTAAAGAAGAGAATATGCGAGCGAAATGAGCAAAATTTGTATGAATAAAATTCACAATTCGTTTTTTATTGTGATATTTTGCGTATTAATTCTATAGTTCCACTGAAAATTTCAGCGGCGGGGCGGGGGTGTCTAGGCAGAGAATCGGCTTAAGCGCAGCAGGCGAAAATTTTGTAGTTGAAAATAAGTTGAACATTTTCCTGTTTGTTGGACCCGTACGAAGTACAAAGGTCCTATACGTTTACTACAAACAATTTTATTGTAACATGGGGTAGACCGAGGTGGGAGTGGGGGGATGCATCTATTATCGTCTAAATATGACGAATCAGCAATAAAAAAATTGTCCGTCTGTCCGTCCGTCCGTCTGTCCGTCCGTTCGTCTGTCCGTCCGTCCGTCTCCACTTTTTTTCCAAACGGCTCAACCGATCAGCCTAAACTTTTTTTTCCCTGAAAGGTACATGCCTCCCATGATTCAAGTTCGAAGATGAGCAAAATCGACGAAGTGGTTCCGGAGATATGGTCGAGGAAGTGACCAAAAACATGGTTTTTCGAAGGTCGGTGAAGCTTTTTCGCAAATATCTCAGCAAGTATAGCACGGAAATTCCTCATTTTGGTGAAAGCATTTGATGTCAAAAAACTGTGAAAAAAATTTTGTGGGAATCGGTACAGGGGTCTGGGCACTGGGACCAATGGAATGGACGAAATTGAGATTCTTGGCCATATGCGAAAACAGATTTTCGTCTATATTTCCTTAACTATGCAATATGGAGATTTACTGTCCAAGGCGAAGTTGTAGAGAATTAAATTTAAGCGAACACGTGTTTCAGGGTTTTGGGGAAATATGGTCCAATCCTGGTATATGGCCACTTCCATAACTGGGCAGGATGACCCGGATCTCCAGAACTGTGAGAGTTGGAAAGTTGATTCCAAAGACGAAGTTGTAGAGAATTAAATTTAAGTGAACACGTGTTTCAGGGTTTTGGTGAAATATGGCCCAATACTAGTATATGGCTTCTTCCATAATTGGGCAGGATGACCCGAATCTCCAGAACTATGAGAGGTAGAAAGTTGTTTCCAAAGACAAAGTAGTAGAGAATAAAATTTGAGATAACACTTGTTTCTAGGTTTTAGGGAAAAACGACTTAGTCCTTGGATGTAAGCGTTTCTAGATTTTCTAGAGACGTACTTCGGTAGGGCCTTTGACATTACCTTGGGTAATTTCTATGGATCTTTGAAATTCTTACAGTTATAAAAGAACACAAAACGTTGGATTGTTTGCTTATTTGTATATTTAGATACGTTCGAGTCTCTTTGCCACATGTATTCTGTTTGCCACATCTATTCTGATACGTACGGGTCTTTGGTTATGTTTTTTTTTTAAGTTGAAAATGAGTTTCACTGGGGTAATTATCGCCCAGGGATTAACGCCCAGACAAATGAGAATTATAACCTGGGGAGCAATCCACAGTGCGTTACCGTTGGAACGGTCTTTGTTGGCTTAACTAGGCAAAGATGAGAGTTGTGTTGTATTGAGAAAAGTTAGATACAACTCCTTCATGCAATATAACTCTCATCTTTGCCTAGTTATCACCCAGTAAGTTTAAAGTGGTAAATGCCATCCAGGTTGATAATTCCTGGGTGATAATTCCCATTTGTTCGGACGGTAATTCCTATTTGTTTCGGTCTGGGGGAAAGTTCCCGTCATTCCCTTGGGTGTATGTTGTATGTCTTGAAACCTCGATATCTCAGCTTATTTTAAACCGATTTTCATAAATGTTTTAAATAACTTGGGGGGTGAGAGCGCAGGGGAAAAGCTCAAAAGTTTGCAATGATTCAAATACGTCAAAGCAGACTCAATGAGAATATTTTAGTGCAGCTGAGTGCAACTATGAGCCCCCAAGGTATTCCGTAAAGAAAATTGAGATAATGTGAAGTCAATATCAATCATCGTAATTTTTTTCTTTCTTTTGTACCTTACGTATCTTTGAATACAATTGGACTCATCTTGGAATTTGGAACCTTTGAAAGATGAAAGTAGATACCATTTCGTGAACTTCCTAATTTTTTCGTTTTGTTTTTCGTAAAAAAAAGTCTTAAAGTTACGAAGAAATGTACAAATTTTTCAAATATTTTTTGCAAACACTTTGTAACATCTTTATCAACTCACTAATAATGATAATATAATTGTCCAATTTTGCTAGCTATTTCTCCAATCTGCCATCGTTTCAGACCATAGAGTTTATCTAATGTCATTCGATGCTGTTGTTGGAATTTCCATAATTTTGTGTAAACATCGAAAGTTCTACCAAAATAAGCCTGCCATTGTCGATGGCCATATTGTGGCAAATCTCTGCAAGAACTTATTTCATTTTAAATATCTTTTTTGTCAATATGGAGCATTGCAAAGTAAAATGACATCGACATGTTCTTATTCACAGTAAAGTAAGTTCAATATCGATGCCACTCCTCTGCCACCATTTCATTTCTCTACCTTAAGCCGTTAAAAAGCTGTTTGGATTTCTCGAGTAAATGACAAAACTCTACAACTATTTTGTGATCTTGTTCGTTTTCTTCCATATTTACCATGCCGCCGTCAGACATTTGAATTTAGTCTGAAAATTGATTAAAATTTATTATAATAAACGGATGAATTAATGTCATCAAAAATGAAGGTGTTTTCGTTGTCAGACAATGGAAATGTTCGTACAAATGACACAGATGTGAACAAAATGTGTGTGGGAATAGTCTCTATAATTCCTAATATTGCCAATTTTCACTCATAAGACTTGGAGATTTTTATTTTGACATGAGTGGCGTTTTCAGCTCGAGCCGAGGGTGAGAGTTGTACAAAATAACAGCCTACATGCCAGGACGTACTATATTTTATTCGATAAGACCACCAGAAACGAGATAAGACGCCAGCTAGATGAAGAAAATGTTTACAAACTACTTTTCTCTTCCATGGGATAACGAGAAAAATTGGAAGAAATTATGAATTTTTGCAACTCAATCATAATTTTCTATTTTTTCTCGCATTATTTGAATTTGCGTTATTGAGGAAACACTTAACGACAATTTAGACATCCTGGAAAAGTATGTCCTTAAATGTAAACCCATCTTAAAACCGAATGTAATTGACGAAAAATATCAGAAAATAGCTCGGCGTCAGTTTACCTGCTGAAGGCACTGTTAGAACGTTGCAGATACCCAGTATAGTGCACTGCCTGCCTTTTAGAAAAGTTTCTGGAAGTTTTCTTGATTTTTCTCGGATTTTCAAGAATTTTTTTTTGTTGGAAACTCGATGAAATTGCGAAATTTTGAAGAAAATGACGAAAAACAATTTAAAGGAATTCGCCAAAACTTGAGAAAATCAAGAAAATTTCGAGCAAGTTTTTTACGAGCCAGGTAGTGGTATAGTGTACAAACAATCGAAAAAATCTCTTTCAACCAGGAGGACGCAAATAACCTTTTTGAATAGCACTCCATGCGATTAATTGGATTAATAAACCATCGACATTTGTATAGGAAAGTAGCAATAGAGTCAAAGAAGTTAATTTTGAACCTAAATCATCGGTGATTCGTTGGTGAATCACCGATGATTCACAGTAGAATCATAGATGATTCACAGTGGAATCATCGATAATTCACAGTGGAATTACCGATGATTCACATTGGAATCACCGACGATTCACAGTGGAATCACCGATGATTCACAGTGGAATCACCGACGATTCACAGTGGAATCACCGATGATTCACAGTGGAATCACCGATGATTCGCAGTAGAATCACCGATGATTCACAGTAGCTTAGGGTATGGGATGATAGAGTAGGTCAAGTCCTACAACTATGCCCAAGGTTCCCGGTCTGTCGTTTTATTGGACCCGTACGAAGTACAAAGGTCCTATACGTTTACTACAAACAATTTTATTGTAACATGGGGTAGGTCGAGGTGGGAGTTGGGGGGATGCATCTATTATCGTCTAAATATGACGAATCAGCAATAAAAAAAATGTCCGTCTGTCCGTCTGTCTGTCCGCCTCCACCTTTTTTTTCCAAATGGCTGAACCGATCAGCCTAAACTTTTTTTTCCCTGAAAGGTACATGTCTTCCATGATTCAAGTTCGAAGATGAGGAAAATCGATGAAGTGGTTCCGGAGATATGGTCGAGGAAGTGACCAAAAACATTAAGGCTCGGAACAGGTCAGGTCAACCTGAAACCTGACCTGAAAAACCTGAAACCTGAATTGACCTGAACCTGATTTTTCAAGTGCTGACCTGACCTGGTTTGACCTGAAACCTGTTTTGACCTGACCTGAAAAAACCTGACCTGACCTGATGACCCGACCAAATTGCGACAATGGTCTTTATATAAATATCAAGTATTTTTGAATTTATTTTGCCATTCATATTGTTTATATAATGGCAAGCTTATCTATCTCTATCTACATTATGAACTATCTAGAGCAGGTTGAGGTAATGGCGATTGGTTAATGGTTAATTGGTTTAGGGGTATGATTAAGTTATACTGACTTTAGTCATGAATACAAGTATTAGTAAAATACAGGGTTTTGATTAAAATAATTAGTAGTAAAATACTATGCTCCTTCTTCTTAATAGAAAAACACAGGTGGCCACCACAGCGCTGTGATCGAATCTAGTATAATCAAAATGGCTGCACTATCTCGGTTCGTAGCAACTTCACTCTAGTTACTGTTATAGTAGAGCACACATACGCCATAATGTAGTAAGCCACATAATTTGCTGTCACTTTTTTTTGGCACAAATGTCAAATTTAAAAATGAGATAGCAAATATATGTGGCTTACAACCTTATAGTGTAAGAGTGTCGAGTAACCTTATTATAACGAAGTTGGTTGCAGTTAAGATAAGAGCAACGAAGATTTTCAATGAATTTGTACTGAACGTACTAGTTTTTAAAATTTAGTTTCCGAACCATGTTTTTTAAAGAATATTGGTCTGTCTTTTCACTAAAAAAGAGATATTAATATGAAAATTTAAAACAAAACTGATTGAAATGCACATGAGTGTTAATTTATTTGATGTTCTAGACGGATGTAAACGTTAACGAAACAGAAGACGCTAAGTGGCATCTTCAGGATTATATAAACTTGGAAGATGTAGAGATCCCAGATGAAACTTTTGCTATGTTAGTGGCGGAAGAATTCAAGCAAAAATTCGGGAATTTCGTACATTTTTCGCCAAATTCGGACGTCCTTGGAGGGAGGGGAATGTCTAAACGGACAAAGCGAGAGGAGGGAGGGGGGTAGAAAAAGTCGATATGGATGTTTCCTTACACCTGGACGCAGTATAGTTTTATTTTAAATAAAAATAAACCAGGTTATCAGGTCAGGTGAGGTCAGGTCAGGTCAACAACAACTCAGGTCAGGTCAGGTTCAGGTCATTTGAAAAAAAAACCTGACCTGACCTGAAAATTTCAGGTCAAATGACTTCAGGTTCAGGTCAGGTCAAACCCGACCTGTTCCGAGCCTTAAAAAACATGGTTTTTCAAAGGTCGGTGAAGCTTTTTCGCAAATATCTCAGCAAGTATAGCACGGAAATTCCTCATTTTGGTGTCAAATGAAAGCATTTGATGTCACAAAACTGGGAAAAAAATTTTGTGGGAATGGGTACAGGGGTCTGGGCACTGGGACCAATGGAATGGACGAAATTGAGATTCTTGGCCATATACGAAAATAGTTTTTCGTCTATATTTCCCTTACTATGCAATATGGAGATTTACTGTCAAAGGCAAAGTTGTAGAGAATTAAATTTAAGCGAACACGTGTTTCAGTGTTTTGCGGAAATATGGTCCAATCCTGGTATATAGCCGCTTCCATAATTGGGCAGGATGACCCAGATCTCCAGAACTATGAGAGGCAGAAAGTTGCTTCCAAGGACAAAGTTGTAGACAATAAAATTTTAGATAACACGTGTTTCTGGGTTTGAGGGAAAAACGACGTAGTCCTTGGATATAAGCTTTTCTAGATTTGAATGGTCTGAGACGTACTTCGGTAGGGCCTTTGACATTACCTTGGGTAACAAAACGTTGGATTGTTTGCTTATTTGTATATTTAGGTACGTTCGAGTCACTTTGCCACATCTATTCTGTTTGTCACATCTATTCTGATAGGTACGGGTCTTTGGTTATGTTCTTTGACATTACTTTCACTATTCATTGTATGGGCTATATGAGTCTACCTACGGCATCTCAGATGCCTTTAATTACACTACAATCGGTGCTGGAGGGCCGAGGTCATCTCGGGCAGTAAGTTTACAAAACATTCCATGACACTTTTCCAATGTTTGAACAATAAGAGACATTGTTTTAGGCTGGTCACTTAGTACTAAGAAATTCACATGTCCCCATTAACAATAAAACATTCTTGGTGGATGTATTTTTTTTAACAAAATAGGTTGATTGTGATTATTTGTAAGCTATTCAATTAATTAAATCAACAATTTTACCATTTTTTATCTGATTCTAACTTTTCGCTATTTAGTAGTACAAAAATATGTTACATCAAATGCTCATTAATAGTTCAAACATTGGAAGAGTGACATGGAATGTTGTGTAAACTTACTGCCCGAGAAGACCTCGGCCCTCCAGTACCGATTGCAGTGCAACTAAAGGCATCTGAGATGCCGTAGGTGAACTCATATAGCCCATACAATGAGTAGTTAAAGAAATGTAAAGATAAAACGCCAGACCGGGAACCTTACGCATAGTTGTAGGCCTTGCCCTACTCTATAATCCTATATCCTAAGCCAATCATTGCCATTAGGCCACCTCGCTAAAACGCTACCTGGACGATCGGGACCTTCGGCAGTTTTGTAGCAATTTTAATGCTCTACAATTTGGTAGAACATCACTTTTAACAACAGATGGAATTTCACAGAAATATTGTCAAATTAACCCGTCCGGGGGACTTCTTGCCAGAGCCGGCCGGCCCGCCTAACCACATTTTCCGACTCAGTTTTTGATGCTCTATATTTTTCACACCCAGACTATCACAGGTTTTAAAATGTCTGAAGTTCGATACGCCCTATTCATCAATGAATCACAGTGGAATCACCGATCATGCATCAATGAATCATCGGTCATTCCCCGATGATTGCCCGGCGAAAGGTGCACAGACGGACGGACGAACGGACGGACGGATGAACGGACGGACAGGAAGGATGCTATCGCTACTTAATAAATGATCCAGGCTGTGACTGGTGCGGAGTTCCAACCCAAACAATAATTCACATCGTTTTAGAATTCCCACTTAGGGCATACCCTGGTAACTTAAGTGATATTCACGAAGCAATTCCTGGCGCAAACGAATGGGTAGAGAAACGTGACGAGTGATAATTGATAATTAATTGACTGCATTGTACTCGGCGATACTTGAATTGTGAAACGTAAACACATATGGAAAAAAATAATAACGACACGAGTACCAACGGAAGTACGCGGTGCATTTTTTCCTTAACTTTCTGCAGGGGATAAGCTCCACTGGTATCAATGAATGTATATCAAGACTCATACCATGTGAAACGGATGGTATGTGATCGATTAACGGGTTCACATAGCAATATTTTCGAAGTTTTTCAAGAAACGCTTTAATCGATATTCGATGTAAAGCTCATCAAATTTTCGATATAATTGCATGCAAAAAGTAACAAATGTCACTTGTGATTATGATTGCTCGAAAATGATATCACAGTTCTTAACAACTTTGAATAAAACCGTAGATTTCTATCGCTAACGAACGCCAAGCACCTCTTTATTACAACATTTGTACGATATCTGCTACGGTCAGCCATCCACTCATAATGTGAACTGTTGTATATACAATAAGCTTCTGTCGAAATTTATGTTTATGCATGTGTTTGGAATGCTTCTAAAAAGAATACATTTCAAATTCGTATAATATTACAGTTCATATTTTAATACTAGAATTAAGAACATTATCTACATTAGTTTCCTACAACGAAGACGACGATATAGTTTACATAAATATTTGATGTTTTATGGATCAACTAACTTTAGAATATGAATAAAAAAGTTACAAAACAAATACAATAAGTCTTTGCATATTATCAGAGTAAAGCTTTGGATTGAATTAATAAATCATTCTGCACAAATAATGTGTTTGTAATTAGTCTCCCTAATTTAGTTGAAATGACAAATGACAAAAATCGTAATTTTAACACGCATGTGGTCGGAATGTTGTGATGGTCGTAATCATTTTGAGTAGCGTCGCCGGCTTATATCAAAGTATAGAAAGTTTCATGATGAAACAGAAGCTGACAAGCACAAATTTTTTGTCGTTTCACATATTATGAATTTCACATAATCCTCTCCTTAGAGTCTCATTCAACATTTTTATTTGTAATGTTGTTGAATTAAATGAGAAGAACATTTGTGCCTTAGATGGGGGACCACGCCGTCATGACGTGTTACTTCGGACGGGTTTTTCAACATAAGATGTCTCAGGGAAAGTTCGAATACTAGCATGAGTTAAGCGCACTCTATGAACAGTTGAGACCGAAACGATTTCCATTCCAAATTATTTGTCATTTTCTGAAGCCCATATCTTCCAACTAAACATCTGTAAAGAGCAATTTCCGCTTTAATATACCTAAAGAAATTCAACCGACCCGACCCTCAAAAAACCATGTTTAGACCACTTCCATCCTCGGAAGTTCTTGATTGATCTCATAATCTCTTTCTTGATCGTCTTTCGGGGGAAACAAAGACTTTGAAATTCGGTCAAACAATTTTATTGTAACATGGGATAGGTCGAGGTGGGAGTTGGGGGGATGAATCTATTATCGTCTAAATATGACGAATCAACAATAAAAAAAATGTCCGTCTGTCCGTCTCCACTTTTTTTTCCAAACGGCTCAACCGATCAGCCTAAACTTTTTCCCTGAAAGGTACATGCCTCCCATGATTCAAGTTCGAAGATGAGCAAAATCGATGAAGTGGTTCCGGAGATATGGTCGAGGAAGTGACCAAAAACATGGTTTTTCGAAGGTCGGTGAAGCTTCTTCGCAAATATCTCAGCAAGTATAGTACGGAAATTCCTCATTTTGGTGTCAAATGAAAGCATTTGATGTCACAAAACTGGGAAAAAGATTTTGTGGGAATCGGGTCAGGGGTCTGGGCAATGGAACCAATGGAATGGACGAAATTGAGATTCTTGGCCATATACGAAAACAGTTTTTCGTCTATATTTCCTTAACTATGCTATATGGAGATTTACTGTCAAAAGCAAAGTTGTAGAGAATTAAATTTAAGCGAACACGTGTTTCAGGGTTTTTCAGGGCTATTACATTATTAGGCAGGATGACCCAGATCTCCAGAACTATGAGAGGTAGAAAGCTGCTTCCAAGGACAAAGTTGTAGACAATAAAATTTTAGATAACACATGTTTCTGGGTTTTAGGGAAAAAGACTTAGTCCTTGGATATAAGATTTTCTATATTTGAATGGTGTGAGACGTACTTCGGTAGGGCCTTTGACATTACCTTGGGTGATTTCTATGAATTTTTGAAATTCTTACAGTTATAAGAGAACAGAAAACGTTGGATTGTTAACTTATTTGTATATTTAGATACGTTCGAGTCTCTTTGCCACATCTATTCTGTTTGTCACATCTATTCTGATACGTACGGGTCTTTGGTTATGTTTTTGGCATACTTTGTCTATTAAGACCATAAAACAACACGGGCACTGCCTAGTGATCGAAATTTGGCTGGTTTAAACATCACTGTAAACACATAAGCCCCGTACTTAGATAGATAGATAAAGCGGGTGAGATCGGATCGATCTCTGCACCTAAGCCTCCATTAGGCCTGTTGTGCGTGCCCGTCGTTAATTTCAATTCTTTTGGTTTTATTTAGATAGTCCAAGATGCATTTAGGCGGAATGTTCCTAATATATTAATAAGGTTACAATGCCCCCAGACACTTGTATCTGGCTACTATAAAGACAGGGCATTTGCAAAGAAAGTGCTCGGCATCCTCGATGTCTCCACACTGGTCACATTAGGGGCTATCCCATTGTATGAAGATGTTCGTTTAGGCTACAGTGTCCAGTTAGTATATCCGACAACCTTTTTAGATAGCGCCTACTCAACGAGAGCATTGATTTGGAGTGGAATTTGTTTATCTGAAATACTATTCTTAGATTGTCGGGTGATTTTTCTTCCATAGATTCACCCCGCTCTGAAGAACGGAGAGAGCTAGCTACACCAGCTACGGGTTCGGAGCCAATACGAATGGAATTTAAGGCTGATCTAGCTAGTTTATCTGCTTGTTCATTGCCGAAGAACCCCCTGTGTCATGGGATTCACAGCAGAGTGATTCGGTACTTAGATGTTAGTAATTGGAGAGCGTCCCAGCATTTTAATGTTAAAGAGAACGTAAATTTGTAGTTATCTAACGCTTTAAGTGCAGATTGACTGACACAATTGCTTTCTTGGATGTGATTACAACAATTTATTCTTTATAGCCAAGATTTCGGAGAGGTATACAGTGATCATTTTTCCAAGTGGGAGGGAGATTTCCTTGCCAATAGTTGGGCAACAATATCTTGCCCAGAGTTACCGTCTTGACGGCATCTGTCAGTGAACCAGTCGAGGTGTCGTTAAATTGTCCTGGGGGGTCGGTTAGCCAGACATTTCTAGGTAAAATATTTATTTCGAAAGATTTTTCAAACCTATAGACTGGCGCTATTGCTCCGCAAGGCATGAGCAAGTCTGCTGATTCCTTGCGTAACCAGGCTCTAATAAAGAACCAGTAACTTTAAATCTCAGAGCGGTAGAACGCGCCACTCCTTCAACGTGAATATGGAGCGGTCTATTCAAGATAGCTTCCAAGACGACAGTTGGGGCTGTCCGCATAGTTCCAGCTACTCCTGCTAGAGCAATTCTTTCAAATTTTGAAAGCTGAGTCATTATCGTAGAGAGCCAGTATACTATAGCCGCATATATTAGCCTTGGAAGAACTATGGCCGTATAGATCCATAGCATAATCTTAGGATTAAGACAGACGGCTTGCCCAAACGCTCTTCTGCAGTGCCATAGCGTTGCAGTAGCTTTTTGCAGCGCTAGGGCCAGGTGTAAATTGAAATATAGCTTTGGGTCTAAATAAACACCTACATACTTCACTGAGATTGACAATTCGATACTTTTACCGAAGAATATGGGCGGAGAGAATCCATGCGAAGATCTGTTCCTTGAGAATAGGACTAATTGAGTTTTATCCGGATTTACTGTTTGTTCTTGTGAGCTGCACCATCTTTCAACTAAATCATGGCTGTCTGCATGGTTCTGATAATGTTGAAGTGAATGCCCCACTATGGGAATGGTTAAGTCATCGGCGAAGGCTTGAGAGTAATAGCGTGAATTGTTCAGAAGCGATAAGAGGCTATCTTTGATCGAACAGTAGATTAATGGCGGAAGAATTCCGACTTGAGGGCAGCCTTTGCTGGCCAGGATGCTCACTCTGACTTTCCCCAAAAGAGAGAACATCATAGCAGAAAGATAACATTGTTGAACGCTTCCTCGATGTCAACGAAAGCGCCTAGAGCTTTCTCATTTTGTACCAGAGGTTTTTTTATTCTAAATATTAGGTTGTGTAAGGCTAATTCGACTGATTTCCTTGGTTGGTAAGCCCCGTACTTAGGATGGGTCTAAAAAAAACCTTTGTGACGAGTTCAGTAAACCGTTATAGCAAATCAATTTTTGTAATCTTATGGCTTGGTGCTGAAGAATTCAAAAGGGGGTGTGTCACAGTTTTCTTATCGAGCAAACACTAAAGAAAAACATATTTTGGAAAAACTTAGTTCAGGAATATTATTTAATTTAGAATAAAGTGAAAGGACACAGATGGTCAGTGTGAGTGTGGGTGAGTGGGTGTACTGTTAAGAAACAAATTTATATTTTTTCTTGTAGCAGCGATAACATGTACTTTAATCCGAATTTTTAGCGCCAAATTGTTATTTACGAGTGCTTGTCGTATCTACCATGCAATCGTTTCTCCACCCTTTACAAGCGATTTTTTTAGGTGATTTGAAGTGTCATGGAGTAAGAAAATGAAAGGGATGTGGTTCAACATAACATATGGAGACATTGACAACAATAGAAAAAACTTTTTCGATAGGAAAACGGAGGAGTTGGTAAATGAAAACGATTGGAGTGGTGTATAGGAAATGAGTAAACGTAACCGAAGAACCAAGACAGTCATTTGCAGTTGTCTTTACGTTTTGTCAAAGAAAAACATTTTTATGTTCGGACCTTGGTTCGGACATTAATTTCACCATTTTCTTAAAGTAGAAAGAAATTAAATTACCGGCAATTCGTAATCCGTAATCCTGAGAATTGAAATTTTGAGCTAGCCATGAATTCGTAAGTGAGCCTCAAAAATGTAAGTCTTATAAAATTGACTAAGCTTTCATCACTTTCTGAACTCTACACCAAGAGCTCCACATTACATATTTCTGTTCCACTAAAATTTTAGTATAATAGAAATAAAGTTATCTTGGATTTTGTTTATAGTCACCATATCACAGAATTTGCTTGGATTGTTCTAGATTTCTAACACTGTTAATCGTTTTATTAATTTACTTATTCAATGGTACATAAAGGATCGAATTGTAGAACGATAAATTTTCTGTACACTTTTTTTCCTCCACACGATTCTCACAAAGTTTTTTTTTTTTGTTAAATTAAAGTTAACGTTCGGAAATCACCAGCACTTCTATAAATGATAAATAAGAACCGAAATTTACTGAATCGACTTTTATACATACAAATTAAGCAGAGTTCCTACTATTAACGATTTAACATTTAATGTTTAAGGCAAAAATCCAATAACTAGACGAGAAAAAGAATAATGGCGTCGGTTTTGAAAATTGTATAAACTGTGCAAGAGTCGTCGCAGATATGCTCCACATATTACACAGTTTACTATACACTTTGTTCCAGTGTTTATGTATGTTCTATTTTTAAAACATTTTCATAGTATAATTTTATGTGGTTGATTATACACGGTAGAGGGTTGTTGAAATTACATCCACCCTGCAGCGCATGTCAAAGAGAAGATTCATACACGACACCCTCTCTTACACCGAACATCATACTCATTCAAATATATTTTCATTTTTTGTCACCGAACTCATTTTTTGACTCTTGCTAACAACTCATAAAAAGTCCTTTTTTGACTATCCCCTCCGGAAGTTTCGCATTACTTGCATGTTTACCCCCTGCGGAATTCATTCATTACATGTACGAAAATCGATGTAGCCGCATTTTGTAGGGTGTAACAAGCGAATTTCGAGAATGTGATGCAAATGAGCAAATTCTTGTAATTGTGACCAAGTACGAAGAACATGTAACTGCAATGTATGGGACTGTCCATAAATGACGTCTGCTGTTAGGGGGGAGGAGGGGTTCCGAGAAAACAGACAGAATATGATAGGGGGGAGAGGGGATGGTCAGAGGAAACAGACGTTTGTTTTCAAAAAAAAAAATTAGGAGATGAAGTGAAGAGTCCCATTTGTTGCGACATTAGCTTTTGAATCACTGCAATCGCAATCGTTTACATATACAACCAAAGCATGTCATTTTTACCCGGAAAACAATGAATTTTGTCCAGTAAGTGACTTTTTCCAGTAGTCCAGGGATAAAATTTTGGCCTAATAGATGGCGATTGCCGATGGCACATATTTTTGCATTTGCTGCGGCTTGCTCGGATCTCTCTTGAAATGTTAGTGAAACACTTATGATTGGATCCACAAACACTTATATAATCCACAAGCCCACATGGAAAGAAGATATTTAGTGTAATTATTATACAAGTGTATAACAGTACCAGGGGCGCCGACTTCATGGGGGCTTCAGGGCTCGGGCCCTTACTTACTTACTTACTTAACCGGCCCTACAACCCATTGAGGGTCTTGGCCTTCTCCAACCGGACCTATCCTCAGCTAACGTCTTCCAGCTGGTTACTCCCGCAGTTCTCAGGTTGGCAAAAGCTGCATCGCACCATCTGGATTTTGGTCTACCTGCACTTCTTTTGCCTTCCGGTTTGGTGGTAGAAAGTTTCTTCGGGATACGATTGTCGTCCATACGCTGTACATGACCAATCCATCGTAGTCTGTTAATTTTTGTTGTTCTAACTATGTCCGGCTCTCCATAAAGCTCCATAAGCTCATGATTAAATCGTCGGCGCCATCTGTTCATATTTTCGTCATATACTGGTCCGAAAATTGTCCGCAGTACCTTTCTTTCGAAAGTGAGCAGCGATTGTTCGTCTTTCTGAGTCATGCACCACGACTCCGACCCATACGTAACTATTGGTCTGATCACAGATTTGTACAGTGCGCATTTAGAGTTTCTGCTTACTGATTTGAACTTTAAAATTTTTATCAGGCTGTAATAACTCCGGTTGCCAAGAGTTATCCGTCTTTTGATTTCGTCCATGATTACGTTGTCAGAATTAAGCAGAGATCCAAGATATACGAACTTGTCTACCACCTTAAATGTGTGTGTGTCAATTGTTACGCTTTGGTCGTGTTGTCGATTCGATGGGGAGACAATCATGTATTCGGTCTTTGTGTCATTAACCTTTAACCCGAGGTCGGTACCTTTTCTGTCCAAAGCCGTGAACTTTTCCTTAACAGCTTCCATGTTTCGGCCCAAGATATCCAAGTCATCAGCGAATCCCAGCAATTGACTGGATTTGGTGAAAATGGTGCTGCTGGTGTCGATGTCCATGGTTCTCACTGCTGCTTCAAGGGTCAAATTAAAAAGCAGCGTCGCGAGCGGATCACCTTGACGTAGTCCTTCCTCAATGTCGAAAGCGTCTGACAATTCGCTTTGGATTCTTACTCGGCTGTTAGCTCCATCCATTGTCAACTTTGTTAGCGAGATTAGTTTTTTGGGAACCCCTAATTCCTCCATCACTCTCCTTAACTTCCTCCTGTTGACACTGTCGTATGCTGCTTTGAAGTCTACGAACAAATGGTGTATTTCCACGTTGTACTCCTTACACTTCTTCAAGATCTGTCTAATGCTAAACAGCTGGTCCGTTGTTGAACAACCTACACGAAAACCACCTTGATATTCACCAAGAGTAGATTCCATGTATGGAAGAAGGCGTTTGTATAGAATATTCGCAAATATCTTGTAGGCGATATTCAAAAGCGAAATTCCTCGATAGTTGCCACACTCCAATTTGTCGCCTTTCTTGTACAAAGGGCAGATGATGCTAGTCTTCCACTCTCCCGGCAACTCCTCGACATTCCAGATGCGCTTGATGAGCTCGTGCATCTCCATACATAATGCGTTACCACCGTGCTTGAAAAGTTCTCCAGGTATGTTGTCGGTTCCTGGGGCTTTGAAATTTTTGAGCTTTAAAATTTCATGCTCCACTTCCTGTAGCGTTGGTTCTGCAATATGTGGCTGCGCGGTCTGAAATGGTAAGTTGTTGTTGGTGTCGTTTCGGTTCGGTGGTCTGTTCGGGTTCAGCAGTTCCTTAAAGTACTCCGCCCATCGTCTGATGCACCTTTCCTCATCTGCTAAGACCAACCCATCCTTGTCCTTGCACAATAAAGGTTGTTGACTGTAACCTTTCCTCGATTCGTTTACTTTCCGGTAAAAATTCCGCGTCTCTTTTCGATTACCAAACCTTTCAATTTCGATTAAAACTTCCTTGTCATGTTGTCGCTTTTTTCTTCGGAATAGTTTTTTCTCGAAATTTCTCTTCGAACGGTACTCTGCCATGCCAGCTCGAGTGCATCTATTTAGATATCTCGCTCGAGCCGCATTTTTGTCATCCAGTGCTTTTCTGCATTCGTCATCGAACCAGTCATTTCTTTTCTTTCCCGTTCTCGTTCCTATCGTCTCTGCTGCGGCTTGCTCTACGTTTCGTCTAATTTGATTCCATGCATCGTCTACGTTTCGTTGTTCGCTTTCCATTCCGTCAATAATTTTCTTCTCCAAACTATCCACATATTGTCGTTTAATATTTTCGTCCTGCAGTTTCTCGACGTTCCACTTTTCCAATGCCGGCTGTCGATTGTGTGAAATCGAAACTCGAGCCCTAACAACCACCTTTACCAAGTAGTGATCTGAATCGATGTTCGGTCCCCTACAACTTTTGACATCCAAAACATTTGAACAGTGACGCCCATCTATGAACACGTGGTCAATCTGGTTTTTGGTTCGTCCATCAGGTGATACCCATGTCGCTTTGTGGATGTCTTTATGTTCGAAATAGGTACTGCAGACAACCATGTTCCTTGACGCTGCGAAATCAATTGCCAACGTTCCATTTTCGCTTGTCTTTTCGTGGAGGCTATATTTACCAATAGTGGGACGGTAGTAGACTTCGCGACCTATCTTGGCATTCAAATCCCCAAGTATGATTTTGATGTCTCGATTCGGTGCTCCATCATACACTTTCACCAGTTTCTCGTAAAATAGCTCCTTCGCTTCATTATCTTTTTCCTCCGTTGGAGCGTAGACGTTAATAAGAGTATAATTGAAAAATTTTCCTCTTATCCGTAGAGTGCATATTCGTTCGTTGACAGGAGTGAAACCAATCACCGCGTTTCTGGCTCTACCGAAGACCATGAAGCCTGTTCCGTATCCTCTTGGGCTGTCGTTGCTCTTGCCGCTGTAATAAAACGTAAAGTCTCTACTGATCATAGAATCCTTCCCAGGCCATCTAGTTTCCTGTACTGCTGTAATGTCCAGTTTAGTCGCCCTTAGCGCACTAGTGAGTGATCTCAACCCTCCTGGCCGTAACAGAGATCGAACATTCCATGTTCCTAATTGTAAATCGTTGTCCTTTTTCCGTTGCCTAAGTCGTTGCCGTTTATCCTGTCCAATCCGAGGCTCTGTTGTTGAATTCATAACCATATTGCTTTTTTTGAGTGTGGTATGGTAGCCAGCCACACGCACAACCCACTAATCCGGTTCCCCTCTGACCCGTGGGCAAGTCATCAGGTAGCACTCTTAAGTTTAGCACAAAACTCCGAAGAGAATTGAGATCCCGGGGACTACGACGTGGACGTAAGAAGAGCACTTGATAGTTAGACAATTGCACGCCTGGCACGTGACACGGACTACCACACTCCGCTCATATGCAATCAGGCGCTACCCTATCTAACTACCCAATCCCCAGGGGCTCGGGCCCGCATTGACAAAAAATTGGAAATTTGGCTAGAGAAATAAAACATCAATGAAAGAATTCTGAAAAAAGCACTTAAATGACTTGACTTGACTTGTCACACTTCCGAGTTGTTGCCTGTGCACATCGATGAGCAGTCCGATAATCAATAATAACAAAACCGAGGAATAAAATTCATTGAAACTTTTCTGCAATCAATGTGCCAAAAACGTGAAAGTTGATTGTGATTATTTTGACGAACAATTCGTTCCAATGTCCCAGAAAAATGGTTATTATATGAAAGGAAAAAACTCATTTTCATTTAAATAATAATTTAATAATTTCATTTTCAGGATTTTTGTTTCGTTACATGTCGTCGGAAAAATTCGAAAATGGTGTTTTGGGGTGTTTTTCCTGCATTTCCCCATCCATTCACCAACCCCTCAACTGATAGACACCCAAAATCATTTTTTTAGTAAGATCAATCAATTAACTTTCCAACGACAACCCACTTGTCCATATTGAGTAAAAAATAGATTTTCGGTGACGGTTGTAACATGTCTACTTCTGACCGATTTTTCGGTAAATTTTGCAAATTTCCAAAATTTACTCACATGAAAACACCCCAAAACACTATTTTCGAATTTTCCCGGCCACCATTCTAAGGTCATTGTTCCGGGTAAACTTCTTTCTAAGTTTTCTATAGGAAGCAATAATGGCCAGTTTTCAAGGTTTGGCATATGTATCCGTCACAAGGAAAACTTCACTACATCTCAATTTGAGAAATTGGCCATCACCGCATCCATATGTTTAAGACAAAAATTATGAACCTATTTTTTCCAGAAAATGAAAGAATCTGACATCCGAAAGCTCTTTCTATGGCATTATGGTGTAAACTAGCGATGTAAACCATGTGGTAATATAGTTTACGCCCAATTGTTTAACAAACACGGTACTATCCAAGCTGAAAGAAAAAGAAATCAAGATGCTGAGCGCCCCATTGACTTGAACCAAAGTCGGCGCCCCTGAACAGTACGTCGCATGATGCCTGTTAAAACGTTACATTCTTTGGCCGATTTTGTTGTCTACAACTCGCTTTTTTGTTATGACGAGCAGACGTCATTTATGGACAGTCCCTAAGTAAAATACTAATGCTATTTCACGGGAAAATGACTAATGCCGTGAAAATCCTGGCAAAACCGAATCCGAACACGGCCATTTTACTGCCTTAGGGGCAAATATACATGTCATGCTTAACTTCCGGATGGTCAAAAATAGTTATTTACGTAACTAGGAAAAATATAATGTTTTTGACGAGTGTGAGGCTTGCAGCCCGCGGCGGGCTCCGAGGGCTCAGAAAACTGCTTTTTTGTTAATAGGATGGAAAACAGCAGTTGGAATGAAAAATACCTTACATTGGATGTTTGGTAATTCGAAATGAACTTTGTAAACTCGCCAACTCACTCGTGTTTGTAAGCATACTTCCTTCTACTTGGATTTTGTTTAAAAACACACCTGTGAGTTTGGTCCGTATAGTATAAATTTACCCCTCATTTAATGAATGATTTGCCGTCTGGTATAATGCACTATTTTTGTAATAGATGAGAGTGTGTTGGAAACAGATCCGAACAAAAATGTAAAGTTTGTTTTTTGAATACGATGAGCGTGTGTTGGAGGGACATGAAATATTTTACCATCACTAGGGACCGCGATATGTGCTCCAGCACAGTCCAACCTATTACAAAAAAAAACTTTCACTATGCCCCAACACACTCGATGTGTACTTTCGCTTGGGCTTACGAACAGACTTGTGTGGACGTGGAGTATTCTAGTTGTTGGCACTCATAAGGACCTTTTGTGTTTGTGTTTTTGTGTTCCCTCATAATAAATAGGTACCGACAAAGTATCAGTCCCTCACGGAGAAAGATTTTTTATTTTTCAGCGCTATACATCCGTATGCGATGACAAAAAGATTCAAACAAAATATTCAAACTTCTTTTGTGTTCAATTAAACAATTTTTAGACCTGTTCAAAGAACGAAGTGCTACGAAAAGGTCTATGACGTTTGTAACCAATCGGATCGAAATTCGGGAGTTGGTGGGCTTGGTGGGTTGGGTCTAAATGAGAGAAATCAGCAAAAGAATTTGCCCGTCCGTCTGTCAACACGATAACTCAAGTAAAACTTGACCGATTTTCAAAATCTTCAAACTGAAAAATCTTTTATGGGATTGAATTTGGGCAATGTCGGGCCGCTGAGCTAGGGCCGTTTAAAACGTTTTGGGCCTTTCGTACATAACCCTAAGGAAATCTTTCCGATTTTCATATATATTTTTTTGACTTTGACCCCTTGGGCTCAGCCAAGGCCCTAAAACTCTCTCTACTATGCCCCAGCGTGTCTTTTTCTACATATTAAATCGAGTAAAATACTAAATCTTATGCGATTTTCATAAATCTTAATAACTGATTACGGAATTGAATATCTGGTATTATCGGTCAAGAACTTTCAAAAAAGTGAAAAAATGTGGATTTTTGGAGTTTAGCGAAAATTTTGTACTTATAGTCTGCGAAATTAACACGGAAATCGCTCTTCAAGGTTTTGAATGAAAGATACGGACTTACGGAAATCATTTAAAAATTAGTGAAAGTCGGTTGAGTGGGCCTAACTCAACATACGTGACCCTACACGCGATTGTTGATGGTTTTTCGTGAATATTAACTTAACTAGTAAATACCCCCGCCCCTAGGGGCTACGCGGACATTAAGCATTCTTGTGCGCTAGGTCGGATATTTGCGACAGTAATACTAAAATGTATGCAAGGGTGTGCAAAGTTAGATTTAGATGAATAAGAACTACCGTTTGCTGTATACTATCATTACGTCTGTACTACCGTTTTCCCCGTGCTACCGTTTCACCCTTACTACCGTTTCCACCATACAACACTTTTCCCCGTACTACAATTTTCTCCGTACTACCGTTTTCCCGTACAAACGTTATCATCGTGCTACTATTTCCCCGTACAACCGTTTCTCCCGTCCTACAATTTCCTTCTCACTACTGTTTTCTCCGTTCTACCATTTCACCGTTCTACTATTTCCCCGTACTAACATTTCCCCGTACTACCATTTCCCCGCACAAACGTTATCACCGTGCCACTATTTCCCCGCACAACCGTTTCCCCCGCACTACCGTTTTCCCCGTAAAACCGTTTCCACCGTACTACTGTTTCCCGTACAACCGTTTCTCCCGTACTACCATTTTCTCCTCATTACTGTTTTCCCCGTACTACCATTTCCCCATACAACCGGTTACCCCCTTACTGCTTCTTCCCCCGAGCTGCGCAGCATTTTCACCAATACTGGTGACTTCTACTCACAAAACTCTGAGACTTTGCAAAAGAAATCTATGGTCTACCACCCATACATTCCAAGATATTTTTAAAAGCACAAAAATTGACCTAATGTCGGACTGCCCGACATTTTCACCAATCCTGGTGACTTCTACTCACAAAACTCTGAGACTTTGCCAAGGAAGACAATGGTCTGTCTCTCATTACAATGACAAAATAATTCCATTTCAAATAGTATCTCAAGGTGTACTGTTTCGATTGACCGCTATTAAAAAAGAAATATGGCTACTTTCAGCCTACCAACGCTTTTCTCTCATACCTTTCCAGATACTTTCAAAAGCATAAAAATTGACCCAATGCCCAAATGCCCGACATTTTTACCAATACTGGTGACTTTAACTAAAAAACTCTAAGACTTTGCAATAGAAACCAATGCTCTGGCTCTCATACCTTTCCAGATACTTTCAAAAGCATAAAAATTGACCCAATGCCCAACTGCCCGACATTTTCACCAATACTGCTGACTTTTACTAATAAAACTCTAAGAATTTGCCGAAGAAACCAATGTTCTGGCTCTCATACCTTTCCAGATATTTTCAAAAGCATAAAAATTGACCCAATGCCCAACTGCCCGACATTTTCAGCAATACTGGTGACTTCCACTCACAAAACTCTTAGACTTTGCCAAAGAAACCTATCGTCCAACTCCCATACATTCGAAAATAATTTTAAAAGCATAAAAATTAACCCAATGTCCAACTGTCCGACATTTTGACCAATACTGGTGACTTCTACTAACAAAACTCTAAGACTTTGCCAAAGAAACCAATGGTCTGGCTCTCATACCTTTCTAAACTTTTAAAAGCAAAAAATCCAAGATAGCGTTACTTTGACAGGTGGCAGCCATTTTGTTAGGATTCATAAAGATTCTACTCATCAATATCAACAAATTTCCCGAAGAAACCAACTGTCTAGCTATTCTAATTCAGAAGATAGCAAAAAATCCAAGATGGCGTCACTTTGACAGCTGGCAGCCATTTTCTTAGGATTCATAAAGATTCTACTCATCAATATCAAATACTTTCCCGAAGAAACCAACTGTCCAAAAAAACAAAAAAAACAAATTACATCAAGAAAAAATTGAAATCTAGGTAGCATAATGGTTTTTTTGCTATAAAAGGCAATGCAAAACCGCATTTTAATTCAGTCTCTTTGGACTCGTCAAGCAGGTCGGACGTATGTTGGTTCACATGGGCATCTTCTTTTTCATTGCCTTTTTTTGAATCATAAGGCAATGCAAAACGACTCTTTGCTTCAGTTCCTCGGAACTCTTCAAGCAGGTCGGACGTATGTTGGTTCACGCTGGAAATTTGTGACCGACAATTTACAAACAGACAGACAGACAGATAGACAAACAGACAAACTTTTGACCTTTATAATTATAAATGATGAAGTTTTTTGTGCAGTGTTGTAGAGAAAAAAGAGGGGAAATTTTTGTCCATTAATGACTCGGGGTCTCTCTGATGTCCACGTCTTTCATTCCGTGCTAATTTCGCAGAGATATAAGTCAAAAATGTATGTATGTATGTATGTTTATTTGGCTTTTTGCCTTATAAAGACTGTTGCACAGTACAGATTTTAAATTCGATTTTCTATAAACAAGATTTTAGCTCTTAACAAAAGTAAAAAAAAAAATTATAAATAAAAATTGAACAAAATTACAATCAGGCGTCATATTCTTCACTAATTTTTATTTTCTTTACACTAATTCAAGAAATCATTCAACAAGTTAGACTTCATTCATGTATTTAAACACTATTTCTACTAGTTTAGTCAGGCAATTCAGAAAATTATTCAAGACACGCTCTAGTAAACATGGCGAGCGAAGGCTTTTTCTTCACTGCAGCAGGAAGGGAGTTCCAGGTTGAAATGGCGTGAGCAAAGTACGACCGATGAAACATCTCCGTGTGAGTCACCGGCACCACAAAATTCAGCGTCCGTGACGAAAATCCCCTGGTTAATAATTCAAACAAATAGTCCGGCGACCTTCCAGAGATCAAGGCATATAGGAACTTGCATTCATTAAATTTTCTATAATTCCAGAGGGTACAATTAAAAATAGATTTAGCATGTCGCGAAACACTCTCATTTCTATTTACTGAAGAAACAAATCGAAGGCAGTCATTGTAGTTAAGGACAGGCATAACTACATCGCCATACGTGAAGTAGGGAATGCGACATGCCTTTATCAGCTTCATCTTGGCGTGCATTGGAAGCGATGCTCTTGCATTCCGAAGCGCCCATAGCCCTTTGTAGACTTTCTTTCGGATCTCACAACAGTGGTCATCCCAAGTCAATGTCTTATTAACCCAAACCCCAAGTACTTTCGCTTTATCAACAATCGGAATTTCCCCATTTCCTATACGAAAATTGGGACTAAACCCATCAGGACCAGCGATAACCAATACCTTTGAGTTAGCCGCATTCAATAAGAGGCGGTTCCTCACAGCCCAATCCGAAATATGAATAAGATCAGAATTTATGGCATCAACAGCATCTCCGAGCATTTCTGCTGGGTAACTAAAGTATAGCTGGAAGTCATCCGCAAACAAATGGCACTTACAATGATTCAGAACATCAGGCAGGTCATTTATGAACATTGAGAACAAAAGCGGGGATAAAACCGTACCCTTAGGTAGGCCACAGTTTATAGGCAAAAAATCCGACCTGCATCCATCTATCTCAACGCACTGTATCCTCCCACTCAGATATGACTCAATAAGCCGCAAGGCAGTGTCACCAAAAAAGAAGTTTGATCTGAGCTTCCGAATCATCAAGGCGTGATTTACCGTGTCAAAAGTGTTCGAGAAATCAAGCAGCAGAAGGAACGAAGCAAACTTGTTTGGTATTTAGGGACCTGCACATATCATGTACCACTTTTAGCAACGCCATCGTCGTACTGTAGCCCGCTCTGAAACCGGACTCATAAACGTGCACTAATTTATGAACTGAAGTTAATTCCGTAATTTGCCACTTCATAATTCTCTCCAGAGCATTGGACAATGACGGCAAAACGTCCTATGATCCTTAAGCTCATAGGTGTGCGAGTCTTTGTGCTCATGGAAAACATTTAATATTTTGAAGTCGTCTGGGAATTTAGAGGAAGTAAGAACGTAATTAAAAAAGTGTGTAATATACGAAAGAGTCACTGGCAACGTAAGCTTAAAAAGCTCAATTGGAATGGAGTCCATCCCAATAGCTTTGGACATAATAAGCATAATAGCACGCAGTACCTCAGTTTGGGTCACGTTCTCAAACGCAAACGACACATCTGAAGGAGCTCGACTCGACCGTGGCTCAGGAGAGAGGTACAAATCAGTTTACAGGGGATAACTTCTAAAACGCTGATGTGATTCTTCACTAATGTCGTGAAGGTATTTGTTGAATTCGTTTGCCGTGAAGGGAGGATTCGAAGTGTTCCTTAGGTAAACTAAAGTGACATGAAGTGTTCCGAAGGTAGCCTAAAGTGACATGAAGTGTTCCGAAGGTAGCCGAAGGGGACACGAAGTGTTCCAACGGTAGCCGAAGGTGACACGAAGTGTTCCGAAGGTAGCCGAAGATGACACGAAGTGTTCCGAAGACAGGCGAAGGTGCCACAACGTATTCCGAAGGTGATACGAAGTGTTCCGATGGTAGCCGAAGGTGTTGAAGAACAATTTTGTTCGGAAAGAAAATTTTTTTCGGAGAAAAATTTTTTTGGAAAAAATTTTTTTCGGAGAAATAATTTTTTGGAGAAATTTTTTTTCAACAACAATTTTTTTTTGAAAAATTTTGTTTCGGAGAAAATTTTTTTTAAGATAAAATTTTTTTTCTGAGAAAGATTTTTTTGGAGAATTTTTTTTCGGAGAAAATTTTTTTTCGAAAAAAAAAAAATTTTTTGGAGAAAATTTTTTTTGGAGAAAAATTTTTTTGAAGAAATTTTTTTTCGGAGACAATTTTTTTCGAAGACAATTTGTTTCGGAGAAAATTTTTTTCTAACAACTGAACAGTTCCAAAACGACTGATATCACAACAACAACCTCTTAAAAGGAAGAGTGTGACGCAGTCCGTAAGTCCGCTTCCAAAATCAATGATATCGCTTGATGGTGACGTTATCGCTGATAATACGCAGAAGTTTGTTTGAATGTAACCTTGTGTTCAAAGTTCTAATTTACTGAAAAAATTACAGCGCTTTTTTTAAAACAAAATTACGTTGTGTTAAAAAAATTGCGTCAACAATGCCGGACCCAACGACGAAATAATTTTTCTGTACTTTCAGTTTTTGCGCTGCAAAAATTTGACTTTTGTTTCCTATTGCGTTACCCCAAGCGATATCATTAATTTTGGAAGCGGACTTACGGACTGCGTCACACTCTGCCTTTAAGAGGTTTTTGTTGTGATTGCCCTTTCAGCAATTTCCAATTCAACTTAATTTGGACGTAATTTCCTATACTTAAGTGTTAAGACAATACTTACTTAGATATGATTCTGTTTCTATTCTTCATTAAAGCTTTTCATGGAAAGAGATTTACTCTCCATGAAAAAATGGTTCTGATAGTAAATTTCTTTAAATATACGTCGAAATAGATGACAGATTGGACCTAATACAAAGTGGGTGTGTGGGGGAGCGTACCCGATGAAAACGATTAACCCCTTTAAGGAAAAACTTCAATAGAAATACGAATATCGGCAAAGCGTTGCATTCGTTTTTTTTTGTGTGTTATTTGGTGTGTAAAATTTATGACGAAACCGTACAAATCTTGTGGCATGTTTCTATGTTCTTTACGTGAATTATTCGAATGTAACCTCCCTAAAATTCAACTAATTACACTCTGTGTAATTTATCGATAATTCATTCAACTATTTTAGGTCATTACCACTGTGAAGATAAAAACTATTTTTTTTTTTAATTTCCGAAAACAGCTAGAGAAATTCCATGATTTATGGATAAAATTTATGTTAATTACAAATATGTTTTTAATTTAACAACATTTTTTGTTTCGTCTCGAATTATTCATTTAATTTTTTTTTGTTCAACAAAATCAGTAGTTTTACTAATCAATCCGAATTGCCTCAACAGTAAGTATAACATCCATAGACTTCATTCATTATCTATTCACAAAAATAAAAATTAATATTTGCTTATACTTACTGTTGTTTGGTTTGTCTGTTGCAAATTTCGTGTTTATAAAAAGAAAGTTCAGCCAGCAAATATTTGATAATTGTTCCGCGTTTGGTGTGGTTCAAAATATGGAACTAAATTATTTGCATAAAAAACGAAAGTCATTTACGAAAGGGAAACACAATTTTAAATTCAAAAATCGATTTACCTGCGAAATGGTTGAGGGGTTAAGGATTCAAAAACAGACCAGATGGCAAAATGAAGGAATGAATTTCAATTAGAAATGAGCGAAAGACCTCAGCGACTTACATATGATTACATCTCTTTGATTGGTGAAAAGCGAAATTTCACCTGCAAAGTACTAAAAATTCGGCTCATCTGTTGTATGAAAATAGTATTCAGGCAAGCAATGGATGAAGAAAAATTAAGAATTACTGAGCTCCGAAAAAACATCGCATTCCGAATTAGCATGTGATGTTCTTTCGGCGCGACTTAAGACCTTCGTACTAGACTCACGCTGGACCCGTATAAAAACTTAACGTCTATTCTCCGCAAGTTTAATTCCTATGTAGTAGTTTCAATAAGTAAATAATTCTTCGATTTATTCAGAGTAGTGAGCTCTAAATCACATGATGGAAGTGGTTCTCCATGACGCTTGCCATAAGTAATAATTCTCTGGTATTCTAGCGTGGCTAGACAATTGAATTGTACAGTGCATATAGTCAACAAATAAAAAACCACACCATTTTCGTAAAAAACTTGATAAGATCTTGAATTACCTTTGGAGGCATGACTTTCAAGAGTTAGAGTAAGAAATCGTTGGAACTGCTGAACATTTCAGTTACAATTCACTAGTCCCGGAAATACCTCTAACTGAGATAAATAGATATGATAACAAAATCGTCCTTCATGTCCATCAACCTCTTGTGAGAATGATTTGTTGTCCGTTCTAGATAAGTTACCAATAGTTCAAGGCATATTCATTTGTACTGACAGCCAGCCAGCGCTCACGTCGGCGGGGGGATACAAATTCACTTTATCTCTAGTTTTAGAGAGCAGAGACTTAATACAACTACTCTCTACGCATCGTCAAGTAAAGCTAGTTTGGGTACTAGTGATATCGCTGGAAACGATCAATCCGACGTTTTAGCAAGAATAGCTTTATCTTCTCCTTTTACAGGTCCAGAACCGAGTATATACTCTATTTAACATTATCACTCGTTGGAAAGCTAACACCTTCTCTAATCATTGGAAAACTCTATGACAAGCCATGCCAAAAACTGCATGCGTATAAATAAAAAATTCTCCAAGCAACTCCTTTCACTCTTCAAGAGAGACGTAAAAAGGGTCACGGACACTCTGACCGGTCACTGCAACCTTAACAAACATAATTTGTACGGTTCTGGAAGAAATGACGACTTGTCCCTAACATCACGAAGACATTTGCATCATGTTTCCATCAAAAATGCAACTTCGAATATTATGTAATGCAGTGATTCTGCGACATGAGCTCGAGCTAGTGTACTTAAGTGTCAAGCTCGACCGTTCTCTCACATTTTGTAGTCATATAACGAAGCTGAAGGCAAAACTCAGTACAAGAAATAATCTGCTACGCAAACTGACAGGCACCTTATGGGGAGCAAATGCATCTTGTTTAAGAACGACGGCGGCGGCGCTAGCCGTAGTGTACGGTGACGTGACACTTCTCCGCCGCAAATAACGCCCGCACTCCGGGCGCTAATAACGCCCGGGGTGTTAATAACGCCCGGGGTGTTAATAACGCCCGGGGCGTTATTAACGCCCGCACGCCGGGTGTTAATAACGCCCAGCTATATAATTCGGTACACGGTCACTATTGAGCTTCAAGAATAAATTGGAACTTATTTAAATTCAGAAGCTTAGGACATTTCAATGTACACATCTCGCCTTGTATTGTTTTTATTCATCCCTTTTACTCAAATTTTTAAATTTCAAAGTCGTAGTGCTCAATGACTTTCCTAAAGTTTTCATGTAATTTTTTGATTTCTTATTGACAACTTTTTTAAAAATAAAAGAGCAGAGAAAGAAATTCTTCCATCTAGTGGAATTCTGTATGATTCTCCTAATCAATCACTTCCAGTGACGTTCTGTACTTTCCCCTTAGTCAACTCTTGCTAGTGACATTCTGTATAAGGAAAATGTTCCTCTTACTAAACTCCTTCTAGTGACATTCTCTACAAGGAAGATTTTCCTGTAGTCAACTGCTTCTAGTTACATTCTGTATAAGGAAAATTTTCCCCTTAGTCAACTTCTTCTAGTGACATTCTGTATAAGGAAGATTTTCCTGTAGTCAACTGCTTCTAGTTACATTCTGTATAATAAAAATTTTCCCCTTAGTCAACTTCTTCCAGTTACATGCTCTATAAGTAAAGTTATTTATTAAAGTGCCATTTTGTAGCTTTTATCCAATTATTCAGCTGGGCGTTATTAGCGCCCGTAGTGCGGGCGTTATTAGCGCCCGTAGTGCGGGCGTTATTAGCGCCCGTAGTGCGGGCGTTAATAACACCCCGGGCGTTATGAATGCCCGTAGTGCGGGCGTTAATAACACCCCGGGTGTTATTAACGCCCCGGGCATTATTTGCGGCGGAGAAATGTCCTGCCACCGTAGTGTACTCTTGCGCTGAATATTGTTGTTCGTCCTGGCTGCATGGTGCACATACCGATAAAATCGACTCGGAGCTGAACAAAACGATGCGACAAATAACGGGATCAGTCAAATCCACACCACTTGACTGACTCCCGGCATTGAGTAGAATTGCTCCACCAAACATTCGGCGGCAGAACACACTTATGAAACCGTACCGCAAAGCAATCGACAATCCCCAAATACCACTCCACAATGATTTGGCGGCTCCCAACTCAAGAAGACTTAAATCCAGAAAACCACCGATTGTTACAGCGAACAACTTGCTCCGCGAAGGTTTTGATTTTGACCAAATAGTGGCCCGGAAATTGCAATGGTTAAATAGCGGCGGCATAGAAAGCAGACTATTCGATTTTGACACGCAACTAAATGACATGAATGAACTGATGCTCCCTCGAAAGTTATGGAGCAACCAATTACAATGAAATTTGTTTGAAAGGTAATTATAGCCCCTACGACATAACAAAAGGCAAAAAGTATGGCCAAAATGTATCCCTAAGCAGAGGCCCCATACTTTTTTGGACAAAAATGTTCCACTAGATTTTCTCTACAACATAGCAAGAAATGGAAAAAGAATCATGAAAATAGAATGTAATTTACCCGCTTCATTTATAAAAAAACATGTTGGGCTCTATTCGACGCCTCTTTTTGAGGTCTAGCTATCCATAAATTGTTGGGCATTTATTGACCTATCCAATAAAAAAATATTTATGAAAGTCGATAAGGAATTACCTGAGTTGTATCCATAAGACTCAAAACCAGCGGCTCTTCTTCCAAAATGGCAATTTTTTTTTTGAGGATTCATCATCTATGAACGTAGTGGTAAAGTCATTCGCCAATCGATAAAAAATTAGCGCGCCAGTAGCGTAAGGGTACAAAAAATTACGTATGTTACCTTGTATTTGTTGTTTTGTTTTTTAAATTGAAACGTACATTGAATTGTTTAGTTCTTTCAGTATCACGTTAACAACATAATTCGTCTCTAGAGTCATTAATTTGTTGAAGGATTACATGTCACACAATTTGCACTCTTGACACCGTGCCGCCAGCCGACATTTTTACCGGCGGCTAGTTCAGCTTTTTTTACGGCTCAGCAGATATCACCGCTGGACGCCCGTCGCGCCGGTGTTCCTTCTTCTGCTGGGCGCCGACCTGGCCTGACTTCACCTGGCCTGTTCTTCAGGTACCGTAAAACCACCTAACTGACCGATTTTTGACTTTGCGAGCTAATATCTCTGTCATCTTTCAACCTATGTCGTTGATTGGAAGCCCAATTTTGGGGCGATATAATAGAGAACAGAAACTCTACTTTGGACTAACTAAAAAAATTTCATTTTTTAATGTGCAGATACCAAAGCGATCAAAATTTGACAACCACTTAGGGCGAATTTCATTGAATTTTTGTTGGAAAAACTAAAGCAAAACTAATTCAGGACCTGAGTATCACTATTATGATCATTAAAAAACGAAGCGCATCAACTTTGATGACTCTAAACAATAGGCCAATAAAATGAGAGCGATTCGAACACATTTGGATGAAGAGAGCGTTTTTCTCCTGTCTGGACGCTTTGTTTTTCCATTCTTGTAGATGTAGATATACGAGAAGGTAAAATCGATTTAAATCACAGACCAAGTAATTTTGAGCATACGCATCATAATTTTATGTATAACTGGATATGACTTAGAAATAAAAGTCTTCCAATAAACCACTGAAATGTGTAAGTAGCGATAAGCTATTGATAAAACATCAAGTCGTTTTTGAGGCACATCCCAGAGCTCTCGCTGGGCAAACCTCCCAATAATCTCGCTGAGGAGATCACCCAGAGATTTCGCTGGAGAGACTTTCCAGAGGTTTCGGACGGACGGATGGACAGGACGAATGAAAACCTAAAGTAGCTATCGCTACTTAATAAGCGGTCAAACTTAGGTGGTTTTACGGTATCGTTTTATTAAGAACGAATATTCGCTTAACTATTGCATTGACTCCATAAGAATAAATAAGTCAAAAAAGACAAAACACAATCAATCGACATTAGTTTTTCTTACATCGAATTAGCCAACTTATAGCCGCGGTTCTCCGCATTTCGTTTCCGGCTGGACGGGATGCCGCCATCCACTAATACACACAAATTGGCTTTATTTTGTTGTTTGTTTTTATTTTATCATAAGAAATGAAAGCTGCGAAACGTAAATGCGAATTTAAAAACTTACACATTCGATGATTGTATTTTTTAAAGTCTTTGTGATAGTTTTCTGAGAACAATTTACCAACCTCGCTAATAATAAATGTTAACTATGAGACACAAAGCTTTTGAGTCATATGTTTACATTAATTTCGTTCCTCAGAATTGAATAGTTATTATTTTTCTTCCAAATTATGAATTCCATCGCTAGACAGCGGAACGAAAGTAACCTTTCACTCTCCAGCAATGACGCCTCGTTTGAGATATAATAATTCCAATGGCATTGCTCTGTCGGGAGCAGATGAATTTGCCGGTTCAACTCCCATTGTGTTATACAGAGTAACTGCCAACTAGCACAAATAAACCATTATAATGGTATAAGAATGTAGCGGTTAAACTTGAGTCAAATTTTAAACAAATTTTGAAAGACTTGTCCTAGATTTAATAATTAGTTTGACCTATATTTAATTAATTCGGCCTGATGGGAAATTTGAATCAGGTTTAGCCAAATTTGACCCAGATTTGGTCAAATGTAGCTCAGGTTTGGCAAAATTTGTCTAAGATTTGGCCTAATTTGGCTCAAATTTGGCCAAATGTGACTCAGATTTGGCCATAGTTGGCCTAAGTTGAAGACAGACAGACAGCCAGAGCACTCCCATAAAGTAGCTACCGCTACTTAATTAACGACACTAGTGTATTCCGAACCACGCCTTCAATTCAAGGATTATTCTTTTTTCAACTTTTTCGGGCTTAAATACATCTGGCGCATAGAACAGATTCGAATCACAGCACTACCGATATGCAGGGGCGCCGAGTTCACTTTCAGTCGATGGGTGCGATGTATCGTTCGTAAGTTACGTAACGATAGTGTGGGAGGTGGGAGGGGGTATAAGGCTAGCGTTACGGTTCTAACAAAAATTGGTCAAATTGACCCTTTTTTCGTTACAGGTGGAGGGGTCTAGAAATACTGATTTTTTGCGCTACGTTCTTTATGAACAGTCACAAAACAAAGATTTTTTGTAATTTCGCAAAATAGAAAATGTGTTTGAAGGATACTCCAAAAAGCAACGGAATTCATTTCAAACATTACTTGTGTACCTAATAAATGAAACGATTGGAATAATTTCAGTTTAGGGGACCAACCAAGCGTCAATTTTGAACTTTGAACCGCTGTAACTTCCAAACGGAGCTCGAGCGCCACCTACCGGTTGCATATTTGTGATCTGGGGGAGGCCCCTTATCATTCCCTCCCACTCCTCCCCCCCCCATCAAATAGATAGGTCCCCTAAACTGAAATTATGAATGTTTACACAGATAAAGCGCCGAATTCTCTTCTATTGTGTTGCTAGCGCCACCTGCCGGATACATATTGAAGTTGATACTGTGGTTTCCATTCATCCCCACCTTTTAATTAGCTCCTTACACTATTTTCTTGTCATTTTATGAAGCTTCGGGACGTATAAAATTTTGAACTTTGAAGTTCCAAGCGGGGCTCGAGCGCCACCTATCGGTTGCATATTTGTGATCTGGGGGAGGTCCCCTATCATTCCCTCCCACTCCCCCCCTCAAACTGAAATTTTACCAAACGATTTATTCTCAAACTAACTTCTTCGACTGTCGTATTTTCGTATTCGTATTTTCTGCTTCAGTGCAAGAATCTCGAACTCACACACTCCTTCAACAATTTCAGACGCCTTATCACGCTTTTGAAATTGATAGATGTGGCCTGCAACGTTTCATTCAGGGATTTTACTCTTTCCAATGCAGCAATTGTACATTTCAACAATATCGATCTTTTTTTAAATTAACGTTGGTTTGAAAGCTTTACGAAAACGTTTTGATTTCTAAAATGATAATGAATAATTCGGCATGACCTTGCTTCTTTGTTTTATTGTAATGACTCCGACAAGTTTGTAGATAATCGCAGGGGTAAATCGTGATTAATATAAAACTAAAAGAAAAACAATTTTTTTGGGATACTATTGATGAATAGATGCAATTTTATAAAAATTTTGAAGGAATTCCAGTTGGGTGCACCCAAGGGAATTTTTTGTTGGCAGCGAACGCTGCCATCGACCCCCCATACTCGGCGCCACTGCCGATTTTTTTGTTTCTTTCTTAAAATAGAACTAGGATTTGAGCCCTCTTGTTTTTTTTTTTTTTTAATGTTTTTTATTTGTTTAAATAGAACAAATACTAAATCTAAGAGATACAATCATGGCACAACCGACCAACTACTTTATATTTAATTACAATTTTAAAGTATCGCGAATGAAAGTAAAATTTTAAAAAAAGATGTAGAAAAAGAGATAGAGAAATTCAGTAGCATTAAGGACAACTGATTGCATGGCAACAAAAGTTAATATTTACAAGTTGTATAGCGCGGATTAGGGAGACACTGAAACCTTAAAATGCGCTGTAGTTAGGGAAAAAAAAGGATAAAGTGATATGTAAAAAGCAAACAAAAAAGTCACTGTTTAGTGCTATACACTTGTCGTGGGACGCCACGTTGGCTACGATTGAAGATGAGAAGTTTGTTGTTGTCAAAAAGCGAGTTTTCCATATTCAGTTTCGACCAGAAAGCCACTGGGAGATATTTAGCGTTTAGTGAGCCATGGAAATGAGCAAGACTGGTTATGGCGTTATCTTCACTTTCGGCGCAACGATCGATGAATTTTAATGATTGGTTTGCGATTATACGATCGATTCTACACGTTTTGGCTCTCCGGTAAAGAGTGGAGTTATTAGCATACATAAAACTGCCCGGTCTCTTCTAGTGTTGGTCGTATATCGTAAAACTTTCCTTTCAATTAGTCGCATGCGTTCCATTTGAGCAGAGGAAGTCATGGAAGGATTTGCCCAAATTGGAGAAGCGTAACAGAGGACTGGCCTTATAATCGATTTGAAGAACAAAGTCTTGACGTTGCATGAGATTCGTGAACTTTGAAGAAGATGACGGAGTTTGCTGGTGACGATGTTAGATTCCTTGGTTGCATTGTCGATGTGGCATTTGGCTGAAGCGTTTTTTTGGAACCACTGGCCTAGATAACGCATAGAGTTGACACTTTGGATGGTTTGGCCTTTGATTGAAACTTTCATATTTTTAGCAGCAGATCTAAGTCTACGATTAGTGTCGGAGCAACGTCCCATAATGTTGAGCATTTTGCTTTTTCCCTCACAAATGTTTAGCTTCCAGCACTTGAAAAATTTGAAGATACGAGCCAGATAAGAGTTGAAAGTTGCAGTTGCGAGCTTACAATTCCGGTGAGTCCGATAAAATAATGAATCGTCAGCGAACAGGGACTTGGCTATACCTGGATGCGATGGCATATCGTTGATGTATGCCAGGAATAAAATGTCAGATACGCAACTGCCTTGCGGGACTCCTGCAGGAATTTCTTGCTGTTGTGACAAAAGGCCGTTCATCTTGACTGACATCGATCTGTTCGTCAAAAAACTCTGTACTGTTTTGCAAAGAAGTGGTAGCAAACCACTCAAAATCAGTTTGTGGATCAACCCATTATGCCAAACGGTGTCAAAAGCTGCACGGATGTCAAGAAGAATAGCTGTAGTAATTTGTCCATTATTTAAACCGGATAGGATACTGTTGTTGAACTTGGCTAGAGCATGCAAGATTGATCTTTTCGCGCGAAAACCGAATTGGTCATCTGTGAGAAAATTTATTCGGTCGAAGTGGTGTCGGATTCTTCTTTTCAGGATGATCTCATAGATTTTTGAGATCGCGCATAGCAACGAGATCGGTCTCCAATTTGCAATGTAAGTTGAATCCTTGCCAGGTTTAGGGATAGGGCAGCCAATAGCATGTTTCCAGACATTTGGAAAAATATTTGAAGCCAGTAAATGGTTGAAAATGATTGTGATTTGGAGCAAATTAGCAAAAGACAGTTTTTTTAAAACAGTTGTAGGCATATTGTCATCACCAGCGGATATCTTGTTTTCTCGAGCCATGATGATTTCTGAGACTTCTTCGACAGAGGTAAGCAAGCCACGGCTGCCTTCTGGTAATAGCAAATCAATTTCATTTGCTTGTTCGCTGGTTTCGATATTCGCTTTAATTTCCTCGTTGAAATAGATTTTGCAATTTAAGTTGTCAAGCCTATTAATGGATTCTTCAACTAGATCGTTGGCGGCACTACCGTCATTGGATGTAAGTTCATGATTCTTCCGAAAGAGAGTTGCAAATTCGTTGACGATGACGGATGGATTCGAAATTAACGTTTGCTTGTTTTCATCCAAATAAATGCTGTCGATATCGGTTGATTTTCTTTTGTATTTGGAGAATTGCCGAACGACGTTGAAGGCGTCTCTGTTGTTTCGGATTTGCATCAATCTTTTATGGTAAAAACTGCTAAAGTCATTACAAAGCGAATTTTTGATCATTACGCTGATTATGTTGATGGAGCTGCATACGGTGGAAATTTCATGCTGGAGGGCACGTTGGTTGTTGAGACGTCTGTTCAAAAGTCTGCACAATCTTCGTTTTTCCTTCAACAAGCTTTTCGATCGCTTAGAGATTTGCATACTGGGGCTTGAGTCGCTAGTTGGAACATGTTTAGCGATCACTGCTTGGAAAATTTGATGCAGTTACGATACGATGGCTTCGATATTGTCTTGCTCGAGGTTTGACGAAATAGGCAAGACCAGCTCGTCCAGTTTTTCACTGATTTCTTGGTTGATGGAGTCGAAGTCGGCTCGGTGAAAAAGTTTTCTTGCGCATTCAACACGTGATTGCGTATTGTCGAAATCGATGATTGAGTCGATAGCAATGCCGGTGTGGTCCGACAATTTGACAATATTCTCAGCAAAGCAGCTTACTGCCTCGGCAATATCGGCGCTTACAATGAAATGGTCTAAGAAGGAGCCTGACACCGATCTGTGGCAGGTTGGGAACTTGGCGTGAATAACTTGAAATTCTCCTGATGAATGCAAATGATGTAGGCTATTTCCATTGGTGTTGCATTTAATGTCTCCGAATTCAGTATGGCGGGCGTTAAGATCTCCTCCAGCTATTATGCTGGAATTAAATTGAGAGAAGAAATCGTTATAGTGAGAGAACTTAGCTTTGGAATCGACTGGAACGTATGCAGCAACGATGGTAATGGGATTCCCTTTCGTCGTACATTGAACAGTACAAGTCTCGAAGTGTTCTGATTGGACGGTGAGCTGTTTGGCCGCGATATTTTTCCTTATAATAACCATTGTACCACCACCTCCATTGTCAAGCCTATCACAACGGAACACTGAGTAGTTGGGTATTGAAAAACGTATGTGAGGTTTCAGTTTGGTTTCGGTTATTAAAGCTATAGTTGGGTTGTAGAATTTGATGTAGTGAATTAACATTTTTTGCTTGTGCTGGGGGCCAAGTGCATTGATATTGAAAGCAATTATTCTATTAGGCATGATAATTTTTTCATCAAATTCTGTTGAGATGTCATAAGCTGCATGTTCTGCAGCAGTAAATTTTTCAAATCGATTGCAGAAAGTTTAGCTGAGCTTGCAGTGTTTTCACAACTAGCCTTAGATTTTTGATTGGTTGGAAGACTTTTGGTCACAACGTTGCTAAAAGACATGTTGGGCTTGACACTGGATTTGGAATTATTTGCAGGTGGGTTTTTTTTAGCTGAAGGATTGCTATCGAAGAATTTACCATTGACACTAGTTGTCTGGTTACGTTCTTTAGCTCGTTTGTCGATTATTGGCTTGATGTGTCTGGAGAAAAATTGGCAGTGTT